>CAWVQL010000194.1:0-63322 GCA_963932265.1 Thymelicus lineola | reverse complement strand
ATGTTATTTATGTATTTATTTCTGTCTATGTAGGTATACTATGAGAAATTATGTATTTACGGCTATTTATGTATTTATATATATATTTTTTGTATTTTTCTTTGTAGGTATCAATAAGTATGTGTATCAACTTATCTTCCCAAACTTCCTTTCGCTCATTTTTATTTTGGCCAATGGTAAGCTCGTATTTCGCGCTCAACTATGTTTTATTGTGGTAAATAAAGTTTAAATAAATAAATCTGAATCCTTTTGCGAATCTGTCTTTTTTCAAATAATCAATTTTCTGTTACTTTGGCAACCTGCTTCAATTTGAGTATGTTACTCCATCATTGGGCTCGAGTCTTCCTCGTGTTGAAAGTTGATAAATCATTCTTCGATATAATTCTTCCATATTATACTCATAAAGTTACTTGCAATACCTATTAGATTCGCTTGCAAATTTAAACCCAGTCAATATTACACTATTAAGCTGTCCCTGTCATTGCTTTCCGTCCTACCTACACTCTACAGTTTAATTACCTGGCTTTCGATGGAATGGCATATTCATGGTACGAGTACATACATCGAAATTGCATATTCTCGAATTACTGAATCGTCTGGGGACACGTTTGCGAGCTAACTCAATATCGAGACGGTACATATTCAGTGAATTACTCAAATGAGTTTGTGATGAGCGTTACCAAATGCCTTTTGTAACGTATAACAAGTGTACTAAACGGATGACAAGTGAGACGAATTAGTTGTCGTCTAGGACGAATTTTGATGAATCTGTGAGCGGCACTGTTTTATTTTAAAGTTGAATATCATATTTAGAACTATTATTATAGATTTACCTATAATACAATTTTTCTTTCGTCAAATCCAGTGTTGCTTACCTAACCTATATCTATATTATTATTTTATATAAAACACTAAAAATGTTTGTACGGATGTCCTTTATATACTTTGAAACCATCCAACCAATATGTCTTAAAATGGTTTCATTTGAAAGGCAATAATCCGAAGGTGGTTTGAGACCACTAACAATTTGGCACGTTCGGTTCCTTGATAAAGTCGATTTCCCACTTTTCCCATACAACAATTTGAAGATAATAATGTATACACAAAACGTCAACACAAAAACACTGATCTTTCATTGTCATCAGAATTTTTTTAGCGTAGTGGAATAGCGTAGTGCACGTAATTCGACCTCTGATCCAATGGGATACGAATTTCTAGCTACTAGACTATCATTACCTTTTCCTTTAAAACTACCAAAATTTCGGAGTTAGGTAAATAGGACAGCAGTTTAGTGCAAACAGCTTGCTAGCGATACTTGTTTGTGCAGGCATTTCCGAAAGATCCACAATTTAGGCAAACACGCTGAGGTTTGAGTTTTGTGTTTCTGTTACATATTTATACAAGCGTCGAGTAAAAGCGAATTATAACGTTTTAATAAAATATTGTCCGGAGGAAACAATGGAAACAAATTTGATTCAGATGCCTGTATTAAGCTTGTTTGGCTAAGTTTAGCAGGTACGTCCAGCAATGGAAATAATTATAAAGTATAAATTGAATTATACATGAGCTGTTTGTTAATAATAAATTGCTTAATTATAGAATTCAAGAGCCATCAAGGTATTCGAATCATTATAACGAACTTATGCCCGAATATACTGGACCTTGTTTTTATTTAAATCCTACTGTATTGTTCTATTGTAAAGGTATTTGGAATAAATAAAAAATAGGTGTAGGTCTAGTAAAAATATGATTCTCGTTTTGTTTCTTCACTCAGATGAAGACCTAATATAATGAATTTCTATGAAACAAAAAAGGAAAATATTGTGTAATTTTGTCAAACAACCTTATCCCGGTAAAAATGTAATTGAAAGGTAAAATAAAATCCCAAACTAATTTAAACTTATACTCGTATATTCTAGATAATAATACCTATATTTACTTCTTCTTAGCGTCTTGTTTCTTCTTAGTAGCAGAGAGAGTGCGATTTAAAGCTTCGCGAGCGATGGCATCGTCTCTTTCTTCTAAAACTCTGGTTAGGTCATCATTCCACGTGGCATCTGTCAAAAGGAGAGTTGATGAATAACGAAAACACTCTTGTATTTTACAGATATGTAACTATGTTACTATGTTACAATTTACAAATGTAAAGGGGTTACTACAAACAACAAGGAGTTACTACACATGATAAAATCGCCACTACAAACGAAAATGACTTACTATAAAGGAAGAAATCGCTTAGAATTTTTTGAAGTACTTAAAAAAAAATACTTCACTCAACTACATACCAAAGTATACAAGAAACAAAAAAGTTTACTTATATTATATCGCATGACTTGAAATATTTTTATTATACAAACAAATTTTTTTTCACTACAATCTACAACAAACTATTCTTTTTAAGAATCAAGTACCTATTAAATTTTTATTTCAGAAAAACCAGGTGCCAAGTTATTTTTTTAATTTTGTATTTTTTTTAGAGCTACTACAAACGAAAAAAGTTACTACAAACAAATAGGTACAAACCTGTAAGAATCAAGAAAAAAAAATTACAATGTTGGGTGCAAAGTTCACAAAGCCGATTCAATTACTCGTATCTGATAAGGAGTTCCACTCTTTCTCCGTAAACCATAATCAGATCCTTACTCATCCTCACCAAATTGACAACTCCTTCTTTTTTTTAAAAAAACGTAAACTGACAATGGCTATAAACTAGGCGGTCATGGTATGCTTGATGAACGATTTTTACCCGCGTATTGTAAAGCCCTGAGTATTAGAGTAATTCTATGTTGGTCCTTCGAGCATGATCCAACTTTTTAATGCGTTCTTACCAACAAATAACTTTTCCATGAGCTGACACCGGTTCTTCTGTCTTCCAAGCACAAACTCCTCATTGTAAGCCTGCAGCTCTCTCATGCGTTCCAGCGCTGTTTCGATTCGGAACTTTCTTTCACAGCGTGACGTTTCTGCCATTTCTGGTGTGATGAGTATGCTGGAAAAATACGACTGTATAGTATAGACTGCAAAATTTTATAATAATTAACTTTTAGAAATCGGATAATATTTAAATAATATTTGAATGACCTTCTAAGAAGTCTGGAAAAGAGCAGATAACAGTAAAAATGTTAGTACCACTAAAATTCTTACATTTTCCTAATAGTATGCGACTACATGGTCAAGAAGTAATATCAGGACAATTAGTCTGTTTGTAAGCTACGATATAAAAAAGGTTGATTACTATTCATCCTCATTTAGCTCCTTGGTGCAGAATGGAACGAAGGACAGAGGCACAAACTTGTCCTTCAATTGTTCCGGCATCACAAGGTACCGCGCCTCTTCTTCACTCTCTATCGACATTTCCAGCACTGAAAGAATTGAGATGTATGGTCTATATTCTACCATTGATTAAGGGAGATATTTGTGAAGAGATGTTTCTTATACTAAATAAAAATTTTAAAGGACATTTTTCATGTCCATATCTAGATGTGGTGGTTGATTTAGATAAGATAGAAGGAAAAATCCGGGCAAGTGCGTGTCAGGCCACGCGCAATGTAGGGTTCCGAAGTACTAAAGGAGACCTTCAGTTTTTGGCCCAAGTATGTACCGAGGTACAAGTTAAACCAAAAAATTCTTAAATTGTGTAGAAATGGAATCTATAATCTAAATATATTAAATTGCATTTAAATCGTAAAAAAATATATATCAAAATATCATAAACTGCGTTCAATAAAACGTGCTTTGTCCTGATTTGACAACTATCAAAGTGAGAGTGACATAGTGTTCTGTGACAGTGACATTGCATTGCAGGTTGTTTGTTTGCATTTCAATCTACAATTATGAATTATTTTATCGTAATAATTTTATTTTTAATTATTCACATTTGTTTATCGCATAGATTAAATACTAAATCTATGGTTTATCGGCTTGGCTAGTGGTATTTTAGCCAGCATTTTACACATTTGAATGTATTTATAATGTGATCTTAATTAATTGTTTACAAAAGAATCATTTTCTATGTTTTTTACGCCTATATAAGTCGATAAGTCCTACTTTTTTATTAAATCCGAGAATAAAATACGTAACATTAAAAGTATAGTATTGCCATGAACAATAATTGTGTTGCCGCTTAATTATATCTTTGAACGATAATTTTGAGTGGTACAAATGAATAATAAATTCTGATTAATTTAGTTTTGAATTCAGCGTATTTTTTTATACCAAAATACATCAAGGTACACAAGGTACATGTTTGGGCCACAGTTGTATGGAAGAAAAAATGGATCCTTTATCGACTATTACTACATAAGTTACTAAGACTAAGACACTACATAAGTTAACATAGCCTGATAATTTTCCATGTAAATTCATCGTATCTTAATGACTCTAACCAAAATTAAATTTAAAGCCAAATATTTCGCAAAACGGATCCCTAGTTCCAAAAATGGTCTTAGAAGATCCTTAATAATTTTGAAAGACCTTTTCAACGATACCCCACACTAAATTAACTTCGGAACCCTAAAAAAGTTTTTCATTTGCAAAGTTTTTTAAAACATTTGAAATTATGCTGAGTAACTTTTTAAAAAGTATTTTAAATAATATTTTATTAGAATACAATCTTCTGAATAAGTACAAAGCCAATTCTACTTTTTGAGTCTTACAGAAAGTAACTTGAATTATTAAACTACCTACAGATTAATGCACTTAAGTCTATCTAATAAAGTAAATAAATATCTATCTAAACTATAGAAATGCTCTCACTTCCACTTTCCGTAGCTGGTGTGGGTCCCTGCTGCGGCTGAGGCTCTGGTACTTCTGAAATTTATCATTCCATTTATACATCCCTCATATAATCATCCATACCATTTATCCATCCTACAGTATAACATTTGTAAATCCCTCACGCTGATAATGAAAGGTATCAGTAGTAGCAAAAAATAAATAGTATTTAGTATATAACTGACTACAATGTTTACATGTTTTAAATTCATGGAACATTTATTCATATTTCGTGATATTTACTTGTTTATCAAGTTACTTTTGAATTAGGATAACACAAAGTACTGACATAAATTAAAGCATTTAGTATGTAGGTACGAGTATGTGACGTTGAATCAAATAGGTTTAACAATAGAAAAATACTTAATAACTGATTACTGTATCGCATTGTGATAACTTACTTTTTTCTTCACCCGCTGCTTCTTCTCCAAACAAAATTTCCTGCAATTTTGTCCCAAAATTGGTTACAATTATTCGAGTGTCAGAATTTTTAGGACATCGTCAACATACTTAATTAAAATAATGTAAGTTTCTTCAAGGCAAGAGAGTATTTCATAGGCTTTATAAATGAATGCTAACCTCAATGATTGTGTGTTCACTCTCAGACGGTGGCGGTGGAAGAGCTTCAAGAAATTCCGCTCGAAAATCTTTTCTAGAGACAGAAATCACTAGGTATTAAAAGTTTCCCTCACGGAGCAATGTAAGTTCTATATTTTGCGAAAAATCTCGTTACTAAACTCAACACTAAACTATATGCAAAAGCTTGTATAATAGAACCATTAAGTTTAATATGAAGGTAATACTAGCGCTTTACCCACAGTTTTGCCCACGTTTTTCGGGATAATAAGTTATCCAATATCTTATTCCAGACCATGGTCTACAATGGATGGATGTCTGGATGGTAACAGACATCCATTTAAGCTCACAAACTTTCACATCTATAATATTAGTAGGATAAAATTGTGAAACGTTGGCATTCGACCGCAGATCATTCCTCAGAACATTCTTCATTATACAGAGAGTATTAACACCAAGTTGCGACGGATTCGACTGGAAACCGACGTTTGCGGTTTCGACTGTTACGAGTCACGTGACCGAACTGGACACAAGTTTAGCAATTAATCATAGATACTCGAACAAGCTGTGAAATGTCTTCAAAGTGTTGCAAGTGTATCGTTTTCAAAATTGACTCAGACATTGATATGTAGTTCTTATTGGAATGTTATCGCAAGTGTTCAATGGCTTCAACCCATTAATGGCCCACTACTGGGTACGGCTTTCTTCTCTTGAGGAGGCCTAAAGTATACTCCACCACGCTGAGTGTTCAATGAGATGGTCAAACACATCCTTGTTGGCTAGTACACGTGGTAATGGTATAAAATATTAGTTGCAGTGACAATGTACACAGTGTACAGGCTGTGTCCTCGTTGGCTGTGATCTCATCGACTTTCTGAACCTAAGTTGTAGTTCGACTTAAACGAGTATTATTTAAACAGCAAAAAAATCATTATTGGCAGCTATCCATGTTGCAGGTACCATGCAGTACCGCTGTGCCAAGGGTTCTGGATTTTCAGCGAGACAAAAATTTGAATGAAAAGTTTGAATTTCTGGTTCTCTCTTCTGATTTTCTCGGTCTAAGTGTGTGTGTTCTTGTCGTAGTGTATTATCCATGGCTCCTACTACATTGGGTATCCCAGTGTGGGGCTATGAGTGTGAAGCGTTATTTGTTTATTTATTTCTACCTTATCTGAGCGCCTCTTGCGTTCCTTCCGGGTTCCTTGATATCCCAGGCTCGTCTGGCAGCAGCAAACTCCAGATCTCTCGTGTCGTCTCTCTTCGCGAGGGTGCCACCCAACACTGCTAGTGAACACTCCAGTTCCACGTACGCGTCACCTGGCTGCGGCTGGTGCATGGGTGGTGGAGCTGGTTTCTCCTTCTCTTTAGCCGAACCAGGCTAAGAAATAAAGAGTACGTTAATGTAAGATTTTGCAGTTGCGGTAGTAGATATTTCTAAAGAGTTTCTACATCGGTAGACTGCACGATACCCGAGTTAGTCTTCTCACACAAACCTTTTCTTTTCCTGATTTTTTAGATGGAGAGTCCAGTTTGATAGTCTCCGGCGAGTTCCGAATCTCATCGACTCTACTCCACTGAGCCAGGGTTAGGGGCCATCCATCCCGAGCTATGACCCTGTAGCAAAATAAATTATTAAACCTTTACTTTCCATCGATAGACCTAATAGTATTTTGATAAATTCAAAATCAATTATGTAAACTTTTTTAGTGTTTTTTAAGCTCATATTAAATTTTAATAACTAAAGTCCCAACTCAAAGTCACTAACGGTTTATTTAATCGCTTCTTAGTGAAGAATCACCATACAAATTCTGTACTAAGGAATGATATAAGTAACCATTAGTGTCTCTGAGTTGGGGCGTAATACTCCTAGTTTAATTTCAGTGTCAACTTAAAACTTAACTTTATCACCTATAATACCTATACCTATATGTATACCTATAATACTAATAATCATCACCTGAATCATGTCATCCTTTACATCGAGTTTATTATATTATAAAAACTTATAACTATATCCTATAACCCTGAATAATATTATTATCATCTTAGGTAATATAGGAGTTTTTATTATTTGAGGTATCACGTCAAAACGCGAGCTTTCAGACTTAACAGGTATCTTTGTCATACAACCCTTTTTCATGTTCCTTTTAACACCTTTTTCGACCTTCGAACTGTGAATAATAAAGTAATCTAAAATCTGTTGTTACTTTACGGCGTAGCAGAAAACTTACTCAGCGAAAATAAGAAGCGAATTGATTTAACTAGTGGTATAAGGTTATTTATTGACTATTGTGACCTTCCTGCGAAGCATGAGGTGCAATACCCAGCCGAGCTGGATAAATAAATAACGCTTCACACGCTTCACACTCATAGCCCCACACTAGGATTGTTGAAATGTTTGTTTTTAAGTCGTTTATGGGTGTTGGTATGGGCACGCCACCTCAATAACAAGAAATTTCTGTGCTGGGAAATGTGTACGTGATTAAACACCAGTTAAAACTGCAATAAATGCAGAAATATTGGTATATCAAAACTGCAATGGCATACGCCAAGCTTATCAGTAACAAATTACGTACCTAACCCGCGCTAATAAATTGAATCCATTGACAATAAAAGAAAAAATAAAAACTCTAATGCAATAGAAAACAAACTAAAGAAATCTTAGGTATTTATACGTAGATTAAGAACAGAACAATTCATTATCCAGCTAAGAAATAGGAATCGAAGAAATAGCTGAAATAGAAGCAGTGCTGCGCAATCAGCTGTCAATTAGTCGCGAGCCTTTGTAGCCGCTGCGGAGCTGAAGAATGGCAGCGCTTTGTTAGAGCTAGAAAAAAATCAACAAAGTCGCCCTCTAATGAACGTGCATTGGAACTAAATTCTACTAAAAACAAGCTTTTATTATATTGGATAGAAGAAAATTAAAAGACGCTTACATAATCACCCCAGCTCTATCATGATATGATTCTTTGTACTGCAGGTAGTATTTTTACATATTTTCATCATTATCATCGTCAATTACTAGTCAGTAGATAATGTATACTCAATTGCTCTAGTGTGTTTAAAGAACCAAGTTAATACAGATAAAATATATGGCATGAAACTTTGGGCCTACTCTCCACGGCACTTCATTTGACGATTGTATGCAAGCTGCATAATGAAATAAAGGTTATAGTCAAAGGCGAAGATGCTGCTCTGTAGATAGATTTCGTACTTTTACTACGCAAACTGCAAGTGACAATAAAATTGATGATAGCGTGCATATGACGTGCGTCTAAGTGGACAGAAAGCCTTAGATTCAAAATTGTAGTAAAATGTCATCTGTTTCTGCTATCTCATTAAATCTAATGCTGGCCATACACGATGAAGTATACTTGTCAAGTTTGCAACGAACTTGACGCGGCATCTAGTAAACTTGACGGTGTATGGCCACGGTATGGCTTTCTGACTATATAGCTATCTCATGCAAAGTGAATGCCGCGTAAATTCAAGCTGCAAACTTGACAAGTAGCTACACTTGATCGTGTATGGCCAGCTTTAGAATGAAATCACTTACTGAATTGAATAGATCTTGGGCTCCTGGAACATCCCCTTTAAGTCTTTCAGCTGAAAAATAGCGAATCAAAAATAAAATCAATGTATTAGGTACACTTTATGTTAATTGACTACAATTTTGCCACGGATTTATTGACTGACTTTAGATTTTCTCTGTTCAGAATTTTGTAATTAATGTTGCCTTTTCGATAAGCTAGACAGACTGAAAAGTATTTCAGCTCAGATTCGGAAAGTAACAAAATAATATTGTATTGTTCGTTTTCAAAAACACAATAAAATATTGACCAAAGAATAGACCAATGCAGTATGGGAATGATCTATGTACAAAATACGAAACGGGTTAAATAAGAACTTAACTATATCATCTACAGTTTTGCACCGATTGATACAAACCGAAGGATTTCACTGCGATTAATTTGTAACTTCCTAACTTCCACAAAACATTATTTAATTTATGAGTTCACTTTTGAAACATTTCCCCTATGGTTTTAGATCCAAATTTAATGGTCTAAGATAAAAAATGTGTCGCGTAACAAATTGCCGTATCAAAGCCGGACGGCCCCTGGCAGCCATTATGTTGGACGGATGCTTATTTAACGTCGCAATTCAAATTTAATGGCTCAAACGATAGTTTTATTTCATGGTACCCGGTTCGTGGTTTAAGCTTCCCATTGTGATTCCGCTACTGGGTTTACTAGCTAAATTACTCGTTAATTTCTGTTATTTGCATACGAGTGGATTAGTCTACAGGTTTATAGTGTGTAAACAGTGCCCAGAGAGATCTTTGCATCGCTTTTGGACGCTTCAGTCATAATACAACAATATCTTTGAAGTATTCTTTATTGGCGTGATCGTGATCACATCTCATACTGGTGTATCTGTCCATCATGGTTGTATTACTTCTGCTGAGAACTTACAAATGCTTAGTTTTATTATAATTGTTAAGTTCGAAAGCCATTGAACATAGTTATCAGATAAAAGTTCATTTTTTGGTTTTAGATGTATCATTATTGTAAACTGAGTCCATGTCACTTGATCAGATAATTGCGCAGATGTAATACGTAAGAGTCTTTGTAATCTTTGTATTTTAAATGTCATGCTGATGCATTTTTGCATGCTTACCTTAGTAGCGGATCTGCTCTTTCCGGAAGCGGTCGTCGGTTTTATTTTAACGGTCTTTAATGAGCGAGCGCTGGAATGAACACCAGATTCTCGTATGATCTAAAGTTAGAAAATAGTTTATTTTGTTAATGGTAACATTAACATTATAACAGTACACGTAGATCGTAAGGGCAAGGATATTATGTACACCTTTCACATAGACGATAGAGAGAAGGAAGGCCATCTCTGCATATGAAAAGTGTCCGTAAAAACGCGTAAAATTACGGGTGGCGCTGCGGTGCGGTCTACAACAGCTATGTTCGAATATGTATTTGTCACACACTAGCGCCATTCAGAAATTGACATTATTGGAACCTCTATTTTCTGTAAACAGCTGGACACTTTTTCAACTTTCCCTTTATATGAGATGGCCCTCCTTCTACCTCAATACTCCATGATCTTACACAATAATGACTCTCCACTCCAAGAGAGAAAGAAAATATTGGTGCGAGGTTACGACCATGATCATGTTGCGGAATTTAATTATGATTGCCGTAATGGCAATGCAGATGATCCAAAACATTCCTACAAATACTATAATTTATAAGACGCAAATTGGCTGAATTTCAACGATAACACTAGCAATGTATTGGTGTAAGCATTTTACATTTACCAAGCTCAGCTATAAATTCCTAATTTAGCAGCAAAGCAACATGCGGGACGTTTTTGCACGTCCCCCGATAACACGACCGCATGCTAGACCGGCTCTGACATTATTTATATGTGCGCCGAAATACAGCTCGCATTTAATTTGAGAGAGTGCTGTTTGGTAAAGGACTTGCTCTACAGACCTTAATGAAATTTGTTGAAATAAAATTTGTTGAAAGAAATAGAAAATTGGATGTGATTATTGTACATGTAAATCTAGTGATTTCAGCAGAGATTTTCAGTATTATATAATATTTTTGAATAACACAGGAATTAAAAAAATCTGGTGTAATACTTTTGGAAGCTACTTTAAGGATTCAATTAGGAAATCAATTTATATTCAAAATTTGTAAGATTTTATAATGTCTAAAATATTCACATGGCTACACTCTTTTAGGGTTGTCTGTGGTATTTCATCTTGAAGCATTTTGAAAAGAGAAATTGGACACTAGTACCTTTAGTCACCGCTAACCAACCTCAAATCTAATTTTAGTCAACTGTTAGTAAAGTACCTTGAGTCTAAAGGTACTCAGTAAACAATTAACTACTCCCTTAATCAATTAATTTTAATTACCGTCCCCAAGTTAGCTTGTGAGTTGGATTGCTTCTTGAAAGGGGAAATTGTCAAACGTGGCATCGGCTCCAACTTGATGTATGGCCAGTAAAGCTCACCCTTCCCCGAACATTTCCCCAATTCTTCGATCTCCCCTCTGAGGGAAGTGGAGGTCAGTACTGCCTCCATTTCCAACTGTTGCAAGTTAAATGGAACTGTTAGATTACAGAGTACCTATTGGCGAAAATATTAAGATAAAATTATATTCTTAAATAAAAATTAAAAAAAACCTAACAGTTTTATTAACACTAAGCTTATCTATGAACACTTTCGATTAAGTCACCTTTCAAACAGAAAAAACTAGATCAAAATACCTCAGGTGAAGTAGAAGCTGCTCTGAAACTGATAACATCCTGTTTTGTCACAGATACTTGGATCCCCCCGAGAATATTTCGTCGGTTCGGTATGAAGATCTCATCAATATGTAGTTTCCCAGAGTGTGGCAGTGGCAGCTCTTTGCATCCTTCGATATCATTGTCACAAACGTGTAAAGCATTGGCGATGGAGGATAGGATCGTGAGTTGCCAATGGGCTTCATAATTGACGCCGGACTCTTGGCTAAGAGAACCGTGGCCCATGACCGTGTACCTACAAAATATAATTTAATTATACATAGATGATGTAAGAAAGTTTGTGGACCCATAGTAACTTTGCCTGAGGTTCTTAATAGCTAAATAATGGACCCCTTAGAATAAGTACTACTGAAATCATATTGATGTCACAGCCAAAACCGCGTCAAAGGCTTCATATATAAAGCTTCATACGTATAAAATGTATAAAATTACGGAATACATGTTTCTTACAATGTTTTATTTCGTCTTGGTACCATAGTCTAAATTAAAAGTAAATCACTTGAATGACATCTTAGTGGTGTTACTCACCCACTAAAGTTTGGCTTGAAGTCAAAAGTAATATGCGCGTTGTAGATTTGAGGCATTTTCTCTCCAGTATCATTATCATATACATCTAATGTACTGTGGGCTAAAGAACTTTGAACATCCAGATGGGCTTTAACCGCACTATGGCAGTAGAAGACGCCTTGGAAGAATGGAATCCACTTGCATTTAGGAGTAACGGAAGTAGTACCGCTATGCTGTTGCACACCATAAAGTCCTGTTAGCGCAGAAGCTAGGGAGTAAGCGCATTTTATAGTTGGAAACATTTCAAAGAATTCATTCATCAGTGCTGAAAGAGCTTCCAGATTTCCCATAGCGTTATCCATAACCTGTGAGAATAAATATTTTTAATCTTGGACAGGTGTGTCCAGTTTTTTTATAGTTAGCATTCATTGGCTTCTAGATTGTGGCTTCTGTGGCAACTAAAAGATCCTACAAGAAACTTTAAGCCACTAACCAATTTAAGTACTTCAGGGGTAAATATGATGTTACTATGTAAGCATTTTCTTGCCCAAGTTCCTCTCCAATGAGCTTGAATAACTGTTGCTGCCTCATGTCTTTGAATTTCTTTTTCTCTTTCATCTTTTAATAATCCACATGGTACCTCCTCAGTTGCCAATTCACAAACTTTTGATGCAGTTGGATCTGCTGGTGGACTTAGAAGTTGGTTCATCACTGATGGACTCACGATCGGCTTTTCTTCTCCTACCTACATGATTAAGATGGATTCATTGAATATAAAATCTCTCTGTTTCATATTTTACTTCAAGATTATTTGAATATGAGATTAGTTTGGAAGAAACACAAAGTGCACAAATATAGCTTAAAGTCTGTATTTTATTCCTGAATTTATATTCTATTCTGAATTTATATTTAATTATATTCGCGGTTGTGCGACCGCCCAGGGTGCTAGGTTTGAAGGGGCACCGCGGGTAGTCACAACGGAACCCTTATAGTTTCTTCATGTCTGTCCGTCCGTCCGTCCGCAGCATAGCATCGAGACCCTTAGTGCTGGAAAGTTGTAACTTGGCATGGATTTACATATTATTTATTATTTTTGTATGGGTTTCAATGGCAGATAGAAGTGCCCTAGAAATTTCGCCCAGGGCGCTGGTAGTGCTAACACCGGCACTGTCCAAAAAAACTAGCTAAGGAATAAAAAACTTACAATGATACCAGGAATAAGAGATTGATAAGTCTACAAAAAGTCATCTAAAAAAGAAGTGTAAACTGATCGAGATAATGCGATTTTCACCTGTTCCTCTAGCTGTTCTCCATATATCTCAATTTCTTCGGCTTCTGGCATAAGACAATCACATGGATCCATCAATGCAATGTCTCTCAAAGACTTTGGAGGAGAAGGTTTAACCGGTAAACCAAAGTCAGGGTCTAAGAAGTAACGCCTTAAGACTGGGCAAACAGCTCGAAAATCTGTCATCGTTAGTTTTTTCATGAGGACTGCTTGAAGAGCTTGTCTGAACATCCAATGTAATAAAGCCTTATCATATCCAGTTTCTTCGATATTCCATTCTAAGTCAGGTTGGTAAGATCTGAGACAAGGATACCCGTGGAAAGAATTACTATTGAAGGCAATACTGGTTATATAGAAGGCACGGTTCATGGGTATATGGATGAATGTACAATAGAAAAATTGTTCGAATTCATAATTCAGAGACAAGCTTCTTCTTTATATAATCTTTTTCCTATAGAACTTACTATTAGTGTGTTTACGTGGGAAATTTAGAAACAATCGTATTTAATAAAACGATATTTAAGACGATATTTACGGCAGTTATTTAACGGACAGATAAATGTTTATTCTAGGGTCATGGGTGTAAGAAACGTTTTGTTTGTATTGTCCAATGTCCACGCCACCACGACACAAGGAATCCTTATACGCCGGTATGTGTGTGTTTTGTTTATTTACTGAGTACTTTATAGATCGAGACAGATCTGTATGGGTGGTTTAATGATTGTCTTTATCCTTCATGATCAAATAAAAATACTAGCACCCCATTCCATTCCCAGTTTGAATTATAACTGATATAAATAAAACAGTTAATTTGCCAAGATAAAGATATAAGGTAATTATGTTGATATCATACTTGTAAAACTCTCTGTCTGTTGACATCATATTGGAACTTGATTTGTTTACTCGGATCCAATTATTGAAAGCCGTGCTCAGGTTGGACAGGAATCTGGAAGCCCAGGGACACTCTCTTACTGCAGCACACTCAATAATATCTCTCGATCCGAGCAGCAGCGTGGATTCACTAAGAATAGCCGCATGCCAGTTCATACGAGAATGGACCCAAATTCTAAAATATATAAGACTTTTTTTATGTGCTATAAGTAAGTCTAACGAGTCGAGAATTGCCACATTTTTTAATGCCTAAATATCTTTAGTTTCTGCTAAAATTTTGAAATGTAGGTTTTCTAAATAGAGCGAAGTTTCTTTAGTCAAATTGTTACAACAGTTTCCTCTACTGTAATTAAATCTTAAAGCCACTCGCCTGCAAATATGCCTTCCAGGCATAAACTTGACCTCAACGGTATTATAACCCCTTGTCGAAATAAACCCTTTGGCCGTCGGCAATTCACAATCCACAAACCACTCAAATACTTCAAGGACTAAATGAGCTGGTTCGATGTAATCAACAACAGGTACGCCGCTGTTCATCAGAATCCTTGGATGCAGCATGCTTAGGGATATCCTCAGGATATTCTCATCAGGTCCATCCACTTGGAGGTACAGAGGGGCGAACTTCGGAGCTGGAATATCCAATGCCTTGTTGACAGGCGTTTTTGTAATCCTTGTTGGGGGACTGCTGGCTACTGAGGTGTATTCAAACATTGAAGGATAGTAAACAATGCTGATGCTCTTTGTTACTTCTTGAATCTAGAAATAATAACAAAATATGCTCACAAGAATACTTGCCGCGTTGCTTATAAAATGACATAAACAAGTGGATAATGCACACATTCGTAAATGTTTGCTCCGATCGGAACAATGAATAAGAAAAGTAAAAGAAATTTGAAACAATTTCTGTCATTTGATTTTATTCTACTGAAACTACATACCATCAAGCTAAGTAACATTGAGCTTCCACAAATCCACTTGATGTCAAGTATTACAATAATTTATTATAATATTATTATTATTATATCAAACAATATACCGCACTATACTGCAGCCATTCCCGGAGTTCTTCCTTCTGCTGCTGGCCCATCGTGGAATTGGCAGTGTTGGAGCGGTTCAGGTCTTTACCGACTTTTTTGATCTAACATAACAAAAGTAATCAGTTCATTATCTCCGCGACTATGTATATCCTAATAGGTCATTTTGTATTTCTATGGAAGTAGTGGGATACACCCCATCTTCTGAGTTTCTGAATCAAGCCAGCTTTATCAGTTTAAAATTTCAGAAAAAAAATTGTGCAATTGTATGCGTTTACATACCTTGCATTTTATTTTTTCTTTTAAGAGGGCTTTCAAATTTCAATTTAGAATCTTTCTTTTTAACTTTTATTGCATCACAACTAACGAGGTCGTGTCTCCGAACTGAATTCCTACCAGGAATTGAGAATTCTTTAGTTGGTAAAATTGAACATGCCTTAGTGGAAAAATAAAAGATAAAAGATAAAACACAAAACACTCACATTTTTTTCGTTTTCTTCACGAAATTGAAATGTTATCTAAAAGAAATAAAAAACAAAAAATGTTACATAGGAAAACATTATTTTATAAAAAAAGGTATTATAGTCAGTTTCTTCTTTTACATTTCACTACCAAACAATACCTTTTTTAGGGTTTCCTACGAAAAAACGAAAAACGGAACCCTTATAGGATCACTCGTGCGTCTGGGCGACCGCCGTTCACAGCCAATTTATTCCGAAACTACTGGACCAAATGGGTTATGCTTTGGTACTCATGTACTTTTTTGTGACCCAAAGACGAAGGTATAAAAGTAAACAACTATATTTTGAAAAAAAAATTAACAAAATTAAAATGAAACAAAAATTGTTTTGTAAACCGTATCGTGTAGTATGTCAAATGAAAGGGTTTATTGTAAGGATTTCAAATATATTTTTGTTATAGTTCTACAGTAGACAGTTTTAAAATTATTCAAGAAAGAACGAAAACTAAAGCCAAAAATTGACTATTCCCCCTTATCTACGAAACTACTGACGCTAGAATTTCGAAAAAAATACAGAGAATAGTTATTTACTAAAATATTACAGGAAAACTTATAAGAACTCTATAACGTAAACGCGCCCAATAACGCCACCCCAAAATCTGTATCCAACACCGACAGTTTTTTTAATCACTATTTTAAGGCATACTATACATTTCATGAAAGTTGTAGCCAAAAAATATTTTAGGTATGTATATTGAGAAACAAAAATAATAAAGTTTTTGTGCGTAAATAATCAGCAAACAGAATAATTCGATAATAACTGAGACGCGCCCGCAACGGACGCCCGTCTCATAGTGTTGCGCTCCCGGCTACGTAAGTAAACATAATTATTACTTAAGATAAATTAACTTAAATAAAATGTGTATACCTGCAGGCAAATGTGTAAATATAATAAATAATATATTGGTTTTCTAGATTCACATCTAATATTACCATTCTGACTATTTTTTGTGGTTTAATTCGAATTTTACCTTAAAGCGGTAATAGAAACATAATATTCATAAGTTGCTTCTAATACCGCCTCATGGCGTTGTTAGATGTTATACAACAGTTAGTATTTTAGATTTTATTTCTTTTAATACGTTATTTTCGATGTTTCTTTTAACTTGTTTGATTCTTCAGAGTATATTACATAATTTGATCAATTAACGCCATACATTTTGTCTCATAGATTTTCTTTTAAACAAGATTCGACGTAAGCAATAATTTTTAGTAATGTATGGCAATGTATTTTAAATTATATCTCATATCAAAACTAAGAAACTTTTTGATACCGAAAAATAATCATAGCAATGACATCCATCAAAACACGTTTTCATTAAAGCAGAAATTTTAGCCAGTTATTGTTTATTTTTGCTGTCGCTAATAGAATAAAGTAATCTTCATACTTAATTCTATTACCGACCCATACGGTCTTATTTATAAAAATCTCTTATTGTAATCGGTCCTTCGCACTATGTGACCAGCCCATTGCCACTTCAGCTGGCTAATTCTTTGAGCTATGTCGGTTACCCTTGTTCGTCTACGGATCTCCTCATTTCTGATGCGATCACGTAGAGAAATACCGTAGCCCTCTCCATAGCCCGCTGCGCTACTTTGAGCTTGTGGATTAGGCCAATAGTAAAGCAGCATGTCTCGGATCCGTATGTCATCACTGGCAACACACAATGCTCGAATACCTTCGACTTCAGGCACTGAGGTAGTGTTTTGGACGACAAGATATGACGCAGTTTCCCAAACGCAGCCCATCCGAGTTGGATTCTACGAGTGACTTTTTTCTTGAAGTTGGACTTACCCATCTGGATCACTTGTCCTAGGTATTGTATTGTCCACAACTTCGAGAGCAGCGCCATCAACAACAACCGGTACGGGTGTGACATGGACATTCGACATGATTTTCGTCTTGTCCATGTTCATCCTAAGACCCACCCATTGTAAGGCGCTGTTCAAGTCCCCAAGCATTGTACCAAGTTCTTCCAGGGAACCCTCCAGGATGACTATATCGTCGGCATATCGCAGGTGTGTGATGTATTCGCCGTTGATGTTAATGCCACGTCGTTTCCACTCCATCAGCTTGAACACGTCTTCCAACGCAGCGGTAAACAGCTTTGGGGATATGACATCCCCTTGCCTGACACCTCTCTGCAATTGGATGGGGCTCGTTGCTGTGTAGTGTACTCTGACGGACATGGTGGCAGATGAGTACAAACATTTCAACACCTCGATATACCGGTAGTCGATCCGGCACCGCTGGAGAGAATTTAGTACCGCCCAGGTCTCAATAGAATGAAAGGCCTTCTCATAGTCCACATAGGCTATACATAACGGCAAATTATACTCCTCGGTCTTTTGTATAATCTGCCGCAATGTGTGTATAAGGTCTATGGTGCTGAATCCTTTTCGGAATCCTGCTTGTTCGGGAGGCTGGAAGTCGTCAAGCCTGCGTGCAATGCGATTTGTGAGGACCCTCGAAAACAGCTTATCAACGTGGCTCAGAAGTGCAATGGGCCTGTAGTTCTTCAAAAGGGCATTATCGCCCTTCTTGAAGAACAGCGTCACCACACTTCTGCTCCACGCTTCCGGGGTAGTTCCGGTTGATGACGGAATCGAACAGTTTTTAGAGCGCCACTAGAAAGGGTTTCCCTCCAGCTCTCAGAAGCTCGGTTGTGATTCCGTCATCTCCGGTGCCTTGTTGTTTTTAAGCTGTTTGAGAGCCTTTCTAATCTCATACAGGCTGACGACCAGGATATCTTCGGTATAGTGTCGGGTCAGTTTAGCTCGCTTGTCGCTCTCCTCGCGAGGAGGTTAAGCTCGACAGGAGGCATACACCGACACCCGTCCGTAGTATCTCTCAGACTCCCTCGGAACTTCGGGTTTCGACGACACCATAGTGCCGGACTCGGTCTTCAACCTCGTAAGCTGACTTTTCCCAATAGACAGATCCCTGGCGAACACTTTTGAGCCCTGGTTTCGCTCAATAGTGCTTTTTACACGATTTGCGTTGTGTTTTCGCAAATCGCGTCGCCTGCACTTGGAGATCTGTTCATTGAGCCGTCGGTATTCCTTCATAGAGGTTGGAGACTGCACACATAGTTCTCGTCGATCCCTCATAAGACCGAGAGTTTGTTTTGAGAGAACCTGAGATCTACCACTAGGGTGGGTCTTGAAATACTTCGACCCTACCTCGTGGACAGTTGTTACCATCCTGGTTTTCTACTCGTCCACTGACGTGCACGATTCTCGGTACGCAAAACGGTTTTACAGCTCTATTTGAAAGTTTTCGGAGCCCTGGATTTGGATAGGTGTTGGGCGAAGCGTAGACTTCATCAGGCGTGACCGTTCCAGCTTCAGGTCGATATTTAATGTGCCTTTTACAAGTCGGTGATCGCTTCCGGTTTTAAACCTGCTGATCACAGAGACATCTTTAAATATGTGCCGTTTGTCTGCCAGAATAAAGTCTATCTCGCTTTTCATGGAACTATCAGGACTAATCCAAGTCCACTTGCGTTGCGGCTTCTTTGTGAAGAAGGAGTTCATCATGAAGAGACATTCCTTCTCCAAAAAGTTAGCCAGCAAGTGTCCTCGGTGGTTCCGTCCTCAAATGTGTAGGACCGTAGGGATCCACTTTCATCTCGGCGCCGCTTTGCATGCCCAGTCTCGCGTTTGAAGTCCCCCATGACAACATTGAAATGAGCTTTAGCTTTATATATGGCTCTGCTTATGTCCTCATACATAACCTCAACCTCATTGTCAGGATGTGTTGAAGTCGGCGCATATACCTGTACAACCTTCAACGAATACCGTTTGAATATTCTGAGTGTAAGGTACGCTACCCTGGACCACACGCTCTCAACTTGCACAATGTTGTTGACGAGGGACTTGTGAACGAGAAACCCGACACCACCTTGGGACAGATGTTCGCCCTCCCAGTGATAGAACAAGTTTCCGGATTTGAGTATTATCGTGTCCTCCCCCTCTCTTCGGACATCAGATAAACCCACAATACTCCAGTTTAACTTGTCTATCTCTTCTTTCAGCTCTTTCACCTTGTCGTCGGTCCTCAGTGTCCTGGTGTTATATGTTGCCAGGTGCAGAAGTCGTTTTTGAGATTGGTAGCCCGATCTCTGCCGGTGATTCTTAACACCCCCTGCCCCGCCGTTACCATAGCCGACACCGTAGCTAGGAATAGCGGGGCTGCCGGGGACTTTGGGCCGAGGCTTGGTTGTGGCGGTGGTGTATCATAAGGGGGTTGTAGCCGGTAGTCACCACGCTTGGCCAGTGCGTGTTGGTGACCGCAGTAGATGTTCTTAGTCCGCAGGGAGACACTGCTGCCCGTCTCCTGGAATATCCTATTAGTCGCCTTTTACGACATTCCAGGAAGAAGTAGGAGTGGTGCTTAGGGCATGTGATATCGGAACAATTTCAATATCGAAACTGGTTTACGATATTGAGCCCTGATTCCGGAATTCCGGAACTGGTTTCGATATTGGTTGTTTAAAAAAAAATTTTAAATGACGAAATAAAAAAGTTTGAAAGTATGTTTTATGAACTTTAATTATCTATTGAAAATTAAGTTGAACTTAGAAAAATTTTAGCTAATCACGATAACATATAATTATGATTAGCTAACTTTGTTAACCTGTTTTAATAAATCACATTTATTTTTTGTCTTTATAGTAAAAACACAAATAATCAACAATAAAAAAAACAACAGCTCTAGCTATAGTCTTGAGCATAAATCACAGTTTTTGAAGCTACATATTAAATTCTATATTCTTTGAATAATTAACATAACTATACTAACAATTAACACAAATTAACACCATCATCGCTATCATCTGTGTATGGGTACGCAGATGATAGCACAGGGGTAGAGAGATACCTACCGAGTTCCAGGGCCAGTAGGCATGAAATTCAGTCAGAAAGAGAAGCCGTGTTGGAACGTGTGAATCTCACACTTGGGGCCGTGTCCGAGAGGGGCGAAGCCAATCTTGTGAGATTCAACGCCACTAAAACACAGACGTGTCTCTTCACCGCCAAAAGGAGTCCGCTCACCTTGGCTCCTACTTTTCAGAATGTGTCCTTGGGTAACACCGACTGCCTTCAGTTGTTAGGAGTTGAGATATCCTCCAAGCTCAACTTTGGGCAGTTCATCTAATCCAAAGTTGAAGCTGGTGCAAGGAAACTTGGCGTCCTTGCGAAGGTGCGGCGGTACTTCACACCGAGGCAATTGTTAACCTTATACAAAGCTCAGGTTAGGCTATGTGTGGAGTACTGTTCTCACATTTGAGCAGGAGCAGCCAAATGTCACCTTTCTGCTTTGGATTCGATGCAGAAGCGTGCGAAGAGGCTCATTGGTGACCCAGATCTGGTTAAGACCAATCTGCAAAGTCTCAAGCACAGGCACAGAGTGACTAGCCTCTCGGTTTTCTATAAGGCACATTTTGGAGAGTGTGCGCAGGAATTATTTAATTTATTCCCCCTTCCCCGTTCCTCCATTGAAATACACGACGCACGGCGGGTATCCACCCTTTCGTGGTAAACATCCCGCCGGTACGGACGACGCGGTTTGCATCGTCATTCACTATGCGGACCGCGAAGGATTGGAATAGCTTGCCTGCGTCTGCATTCCCACCCACCTATGACGTGGATGACTTCAAGAAAAGAGTGAATAGGCATTTATTAAGTTAGTGCGCTCACCATCCTGGACCATAACTTCACTTACCATCAGGTGGGATTATGGTTAAGCATTAACTTATTTTAAGTAAAAAACACATAATTGTTATATTGCAAAGTATATAGATACTTTGCAATATAACACCTACACCTACACCTATACCTTATACATAGGTATATCCGATATTTGAAATAAATGAACACACGTTCGAAATAAATGAACACTCGAAATCACTACTTTGTATAGTAATAATGAATATCGAAATTTCGATATTGAAACACTCAGTTCCGGAACTGAAAAATTGTCCGAGATTCCGGAGTTGCGAAATCTCGAAAGTCCGATATCGACGCCCTAGTGGTGCTATTCTACAAAGTGGACCCGGCACCACACGGGGGAATCATACCTATTTACAATGATTAAATTGGGGTTTATTTACAATGATTGAAGTTTTAAGTATTGATTTTATTATTTACACAAGCCTTAACAGATGTCCTAAATGCTCACCTCCTCGAGTGATGCAGAGTTCAGCACGTTTGCACAAATTATCCTTTACGCGGTTTAGCACAAGAACACTTCACTTAGAACTTTATCAAAAGCAGTCACTATTCTTAATTTTAATTCGTCTCTGTTCGAATACTCCGTAGCATACACAACACTTTTAACCTCCCCCCACAAATAGAAATCCATCGGTGTGAGGTCCGGGGAGCGCGCCGGCCATGGCACAGTCCTCCTCGCCCTATCCACCGATCACCGAAGTGATCATCTAAGTATATTATGTATGTCTGTAATATTTTTTATTACTTCGTATCGTCCAAACGGCTGGACCAAATAATACAATTAAGATATCGTTAGATTCGTTTTGACAACCCAAGTATTCTTAAATAAGTGTCATTAAAAAAATGGTGGCTGTGAGATGTCACTGTTTGAAGTATCAAAAAATAAAAATAAATCGAATAATGCAGTATGGGTATCAAACTAAAGAGCTCAGCATAAGGATTTCAAAAACGTATAATATCATGATACCTTTTTTGATGGCAGGCAGCTTTTTAATTTTATACTAGTTTAGTGGTCGGTAATAGAAACATAAAAAACGGTATTAGAAACAAACATCATCCATGCGTCGGTAATAGAAGCAATCGCTATTTTAGATTCAATTATTATTTATTAAATATTGTGTGATTTAATACTGTATTTACGTACTGAATATCATAGGATATTTAATCATGTTAAAGAATATATTAAAACACCTTTTCTAGCATAACAGCATATATCTAATTTTCTGAAGTTCATACAAATTCGGCTTAAACTGGCGGTAATAGGCGCGTTTACCTTAATCTTAAAAAAACGACAAAAATAAATAAAATAGAAAAATAACGGTAAATACAATACATATTCAACGTATCGAACCCTCTCGTTCTTAACTCGCACTTATCAAGTTTATTTATCTATGAGAAAAAAAACCTTATAAAATAAAATTAAACCTTATAAAATTTCAATGAAAGAATAATAAACTCACAGACTCATTGCTCTGCACGTCCAGCAAATGCGGTGCATGGGACAGCTTCATCAGCCCGTTGACCTTCAGGAATCTTGTCCTGGGACAATCGTAGGCCTCGTACAGGCCATGTCGGCGCGCCCAGTCTACCCATCGATAGTTTTTCCATAGCGCTACGTCTGCAAAAATAAGAAGCCCATGATTTTCTATCCCATAACTACGAGTATATCTTACGCCCTACGACTTGTATCGATTCCAAATGGTGCTCTCAGTCGGTTGTTTCAACTCTCAGGCGATAATGTCAAAATAACATGAGTGATTTCGTTCTTCGGAAAACATAATAAGCTTCAGTTTGAAACATGGGGGATTTATTTATGAAACATAATTGTTGACTAGCTTATTTTTAATCCAAAGAGTCACGAGGTTTTGCATCGTTAAAAGCTGTCAACGGACTGCATGAATGGAGAAGGAGCAAACTCAAGCTAAATGGTATTTCTTACATCTGAAACAAACAGACTAACAGACTTCAAAAAATTATGGAAGTTCTAAATTCATCAATTTTTGCGTCAGAATTCTGTGATTCGTCAACCTATCGGGAAAATTATTTATTTTATTCTAAAGGATATAACTGCCTATAGATTGGGTTCTTATTTATCAAATTTCATGGGATTTCATGGATTGGATTTTCTTGATTATCCTCAAATTTTATAGGTTTACATAGTGCGATTTTGTCAAACTATGTTTCTCGAAGACTGTTAAACTTGAACTTTTTATTAATTGACTTTGATGTTGGTTAATATTTTTGGTAAAATGTATTAAACGATGTTTGAACATTACATCAGAAGTACCCGGATGACCGAGCTTAGCTCGGTTTAGTATTGCTTAACAACGCCATCTGCTTTAGCTTTAGTGTAGCTACTCGCCAATAGATGTCAGGAAGAGTCTATTGTAGCCGTTTTTCATTGCCTGAAAACACGGATAAAACGCCATTATTAAAAACGAATCCTAGCTAGATCGATTTATTGCCCCCGAAACCCCCTGCATACTAAATTTCATGAAAATCGTTGCAGCCGTTTCCGAAATTCAGAAAATATATATATATACAAGAATTGCTCATTTAAAGGTATTAGATAACAACAACAACATAATAACAGCAACATTTTTCTAACAACACTCGTAATAAGTACTGAAGTATGGAATAACGATGAGCTCCTCAAAACTTTTAATGGTTGGATGATCTGTCCCGACGCGTACTTTTAAATTTATAACTAGCTGTTATTGCTACATGTTTACCTTTACGTCGGAATATTATTATTTTAGTAGGAAGTACTGTATTCAATTACTGGCTAAGTAAGATAGATTTTAGTAATCGTTAGTATTTGCCTCCTCGAAGTTGGGTACGTAGATTCATTACTACCCCTGAGGACAGGTAGTCGCCATTTGTATACAGGTATTGTATATCCCTGATGACAGAGAATACTAAAGTAACTGAACAGAAAAACTTGGCAAAGGAGAATGCCCATAGCCAGTACTCTCAAAAAAACTATTGTGTCATGATTTTTGGATAAAAAATTAAATTAAAATATTTCAAGTATATACCCTATTCCCTAAAAAAATCCTCATTGGGAATAATTTTCTGAAATTAATAAGTAACATTACTTCCGTTTTACAAAAGAAAACCATTGGGCAATTTATGTTTGGATAAGGGCCAAACAGAAATCTTTTAAGATCCTTCAGGCCAATAGGTTGACAACAAACTATATGACGTAAGGGGACTGTCAAATGAAAAAAAAAATGTTATAATAAGCCAGGTGTTCTGTAATTATAATACATTACAAACTACATGGCGTTTTGGGACTGTCAAATGAATTTGAAACTTAAAAGATCGACATTACATAGGTATGCAATCGACTTTAATACCCCGTTATAGAGTCCATATTACTGTGAGTTTACTATAACCTAAATTCGAACTAATTTTGTTAAAAATCTCGTATTTCCTAATATTAACATTGACTAAAGTTAGTATGTGTAATTTATTAAGATAACATAATCAAATAAAGGTATTTTTATCAAGACACAAAAATGTTAAAATCAGTACATTTCTCCATACTAAATGGGCATTCTCCTTTGACATCCAATATCCTCCTTGCGGGAAACAGAAGAAACACCCGCTTCGTGTTTGAATATCTCGGATATGATCCGCATGTAACAAAATGGGTTTAAACTGCTAAAGTTCGCCCGCCACACGTGTTTGCTCTGCAGTATTCAAGTCCCGAGCGTGTAGTTAGCAACACACACAAGAGCTGAAAGTTTCTCAACTTGCTATTAGTAGCATGACTGTTTGACGACGATACCGCCATCACCAGTTGTAAAACGATTTCTGTGGTTTGAACTTTTGTCTATGAGGTGCCAGTAGCGGTTTCATTAGGGCAGGAGGGACACGATTTCGAAACACGGATGCATTTTAATTTTAAATATATTTTTTAATTATTTATAAACCTTGCCTCGTTTTGGACACCCTATGCTAAGCCCAAAACTGAAATAATGCTCAAACGTGATGCTATAAATTGACATTGTCACGCAAAATAAAATGTAGAAATACATCAGTTAAAACGCCATTTAATGGTCGTCGAACACATATCAACTCGTAAACGGAACGTAAACGTATCAACTCTTGCATGTCAGTATTCTTTGTATGAAACTCCCTACTGTAAAAGCACACTTATCGGATTCGTAACGTAATCGCCTCGCATCGAGACAAGCTCACGAACCGCGGTACGGTGCGTGGACGACTTGCCGTACCCGCGCTTACGTCTCACCGTACGCTATCCTTCGACTTTCCGTTTCCTCGTGCACGCCCCGCGCCGCGGCGCCGCGGCTACCGCTGCGTCGGCGAACTGTTGTCATTCGAGCCGTAAGCGCGGCGTCGCCTAGCCGTAGCCGAGTCGATTTGGAGCTGTTGGTCGGTTGGTAACGCGCTTACGTTAGGTTGACGGCGAGGCGATCCGGTGACGATCCCTTTCCGAGTTGATATTGTGCGCTACGACCATAAATCGACTGATAAAATAGCAAAGACAAATAATCATACAAAAATTCTCAAAGACATCGTTGTAAAATCGATTGCATTAAAAACTACCCCTACGAATAATATTATATTACACATGATCACTTTTAGTTTATCCATACCAGACAAAACTAGCTAATTCAGTCGACAAGTATAGCCTAGCCAATTAAGTTGACAATCCTGGCCAATAAGTTGATAATCATGACCAATTAAGTTGACAATCCTGGCCAATTAAGTTGACAAACCTGGTTCAGGCAGAGGTTTCTTTAACGGCAGATCCCGGGCCATGGTTACGATGAGGCTCATCTCATGACCTGGTGTGATGCCCGGCAGGGCGTATGGAGGCCAGCCCTTCGTATCCTCGATCAGCAGTGATGTCATAGAGGTGCGCTAAAGATGAACTCCAAAGATATTAGCACAGGGTTAAAGAGCGCTTCCCTGTCAGAACTAGAGGTTGGTATTGGAAGTTCCGACTCAGATTGGCCAATAATGCATGCTTTTTGTTACTGATGCCCAAGGGAGACGATGGCCACTTAGAATCAAATGAATCGTCTAATAATCAAGGAACAAAGTCCTTTACTTTTCTGCTAATCCTATTCCTACTTCTAACAACAGGTATTATCAATTTGAAAGTATGTGAAGATGTCTGGATGTTTATTTTTCATCACGCGCTCATGGTTGTACGAATTAAGATGAAACTAGGCACTCGGAGAATCCATGTGCAGAACAAGATCGAACAAGGTCTGCATGTAAAAACATTTACCTAATATTATTCCAATCAGGTTCAAAACAAAACCAACTAATTCCCCTTACCCTCACAACTGAAACTTCTTTTGTAGTCGGTTTCTTGGTGTTCTTAGACCTGATAGTGCTGGTCAGGGTGTCATCGTCTTCGTCCCATGAAAACACGGGCACCTCTGTGGTTATGAGCTCCCATAATAATTCTGGATCTAGTATGTGGAAGTTATTGTGAGTTAAAATATATGAGAAAGAGTGGTACATCTTCTTGCTAGGATATATCATATTTATAAGCATTTAATGCTGGCCATACACGATCAAGTAGCTATACATACAGTTTGCATGAGATAGCTATGGCTAGATCGCCATACCGTACACCCTCAAGTTTACTGGATGCGGCGTCAAGTCAGCTGCAAACTTGACAAGTAAGTATACTTGATCGTGTATGACCAGCATATGAAGGGTAAGACAAAATAGGTATACTCATTTTTGCTCAGCTTGTCAATGCTTGTTTTGTTTGGGAGCTATTGACAAGATTTGAGTAGTTAGTAGTAATACTTATTACTACTAACTATATTAGTACCTACCTATATAGGTAGGTATAGTACATGACTCAAATATACAATTAACCAATGTATAGAAGTAGAAAAGAAATGCAAATTCATACCCGCAAATCAATAATAATCATTACTTACTACCAAGTACCAACCACCAGGAATGCTCGTTCTAATAAATCATCCGAATTAACCAAAATACTATGGAATCTATTTATACCCACAAATTTTTTTAAACAAAACCTAAGCAAAGTTCAAAGTGCTATAATAAAGGTAAAATATCAAACAGAGTTAGTTCTCGGGGGACGCTTTCATTTTATTTCTGTTAAGCGCCTGACTTCAGCTAATAAGCAAAAGTGGGTTCACCGCAATGCTAGCATTTATTGTACTGGCACCGACAGTTATAAATGCACTTTATGGAGACGTAATTATTTACAGTGACCGGAGCACTGCGCAATGAGGGCTGGCGATTGTTGAGTAACTAGGTATTTTGATTTTTATAATACGAGTAAGTAGTTAATAATCTAAAGTTACAACGGAACTGCTGACAAATTTTATCTGATTGATAAAAAATTTGTTTAACATTGTAGTTATCCTACCTAGTACCTATCTACGGGTAGGTAACTATTCCTTTTATGTTAGTTAATATATTCCGAAACTGTTTCACTCTCAAAAGTTTTCACCAAATATTTGAGTTACTATCCCTGAAAACTTCACATATGAATTATGAATAATGAATGAACATGTCTTTGTGATCCAACTACCTAGATATAAAATACGTGCTCCACAATGTTGTAAATTCTGGTCAGGTCATATTTTTTATGGCTGAACATTATAGCCCATAGCGTTTGTTTATAATAGTTAATGTATTTAGGTAGCATATAAGCTAGGTAGCTTAGTCATAAGTAGGTGATTGATTGACGCTACAATTAAAACGCCCATCAATGCCAATTGTACTTATTTGACGATTGTATTATTATGCTGTAAAGTTTTACACAAATACTTCCTTTAAAACAACAATAAAATACAACCACTACAGCATGCTTCGTTTAACCTCGCAAGCGAAACGAAAATTGACAACACAACGGGCTACACAATCTGCACATTAATCATCCCCTCCCACTCACCAGTGATATGATAAGTCAGGTTCATTCCCCCAGTCAGAGCGTGCTGTATATCAAATTCGGGCAACGATTCGTCTTCCCAACAGTCTAAGTCTTCGTCCGAATTCATGTCAGGAGCGGCCAACTTCAACAGCGCCTGTTAATTTTGATTAGCAATTAAACATTCACTCGCTAGGAATGATTAAAGGACAGACGTTTCATTATAATGGTATGGAAGTGACATTGTTATATTTTATTGTGGTGATTAACGCGTTTTAGTAAAATCATATATTATAATTAATTAATTATATAATTATAATAAAACTATAGAATTTATTCATGAATCTAGTCAATACGTCTTGAAGACGTACACTACTTACCAATAAGCGGCACATGAACTGATTTCGATACCTGTCTTCTTAATAATAATAATACCGAGCACGGAAAGGATCCTCATTAATGAAGAATCCATAACGCTGCTTCAGTAGTTCGGTGTAAGAATTACTGACCAATTCAAGTGTCGGAAGATTGTATGCTTCCCAAAGCCTTAGAAAAAATTAAGGACTGCTATCCAATGATAACAACTGGGACCGAAGTCCAAATCCTCCATAGCATGGAAGGGCTCAAGAAATATTACCCTAAATGATCACCACTAGACAATTTTATTTAAGCCGACTATAATCTAATATATAAAATTCTCGTGTCACAGTTTTCGTTGCCATACTCCTCCGAAACGGCTTGACCGATTTTGATGAAATTTTTTGTGCTTATCCGGTATCTATGAGAATCGGCCAACATCTATTTTTCATCCCCCTAAATGTTAGGGGTAGTCCACCCCAAAATTTTTTTTTTATATATGGCAAAACAACGTTTGCCGGGTCAGCTAGTAAGTAATAAACAAAAAAAAATCATCGATAATATTACGTAGGTACACTTAATTTTTGCTGCCCATAAATAATAATAAATCAACGCCCTTTCTAGTCCACTTTCATTCCTGTTGGCTGTACAGGAGGTTGAGCCTTACTTGTAACGAAGGGGAGTAGAGTAGTACTTCGTTTCCGAAGCCCCGAGCCTCGACAAGGATGCCTGCCACTCGAGCTGGATGTTAATAAGTCGACTACTATGTTTTTGTGGATATCAAATTTAATATGACTAAAATAATGTTAGCTACCTTATATTGTTTGATACTAAAGAAGATATAAGATTCCATCACTGATTATTAAATTTCATCGTTGATTACATGCGTAAAATTTCTGATGAATTCTGACTGTATCCCTTATGTAAGGTTTCCCTAAATTAAGACCAGTTAGAAATTAATTATGGAGTGAGTAGGTGCTATTTTTAACCTCCGATGCAAAAACGAGGGGTGTTATAAGTTTGAAGTGTGTGACTGTAACTCTGTTTGTCTGTATCTACTCTGTCTACATGTCATCGTAGCTCTCGAATGGATGAACCGATTTTGATTAAGTTGTTTTTGTTTGAAAGATTTCTTAGTCAAGAGTGTTATAGGCTATGTTTGAAGAAAATTGATTCGGCCGTTTAATAGTTATGTTAATAGTTGTTGTGGAAGAGGGGATGAATAAACGATAATAAGCGAATAAATCCAAGTGGGGTATCAAATGAAAGGGTTTTATTTTTTGTATTACAAAATTGGCTGTTTAAAGGGGGAAGGGGGGGTAGTTATGGGGAAGGGGATGAATGTATTATTATATTATTTATGAGTTTTTAAAGATTTATTTTATGATTTTTTACTTTTTGTGTTTATTCCTTGCAAAATTTTTATATTTTCTGCTATCTTGTATCAAAGCTATAAATATTCTTCTTTCTTTCTTTCTTACATTTTACTTACCTTACAAATTAACAACGGCCACAGATGAACAACCGGCGAAGTCACCATCGCTGGTGGTTTCGCGCCAGATTTCGGTGTACTGGTTAGTAGTGGGGAAAACGGGAGGAGGGGGGAATCGGTTGCGTCTACCGGGACCTGGTCGCTCACCCACACGCAGCGCCACGCTCCCAGGTAATACAATCGGACGAGGTAACAACCTGGATGAAGTTGGGTTTTAGAACTTTATTATGGAAATAGCCGGCAAACGAGCTGACGATCCACCTGATGGTAAGTGGCTATCGTCAGTCATGGATATTAGCGACATCAAAGACATCACTGATGCATTACCGACCGAGAAAGAGAGAAGAAAAGAAAGAATGAACTCTCGTACAGCTTAGCTTTCTTACGTCACGCTTTTTTCTGGGCCAGCTATAAAACGACTCACGAGCAAGCTTAAGTCATGCCAGATTTTCCACATAATAAACCTCATCAATATGCTCCATATAAGAAAATAAATCACAAATTTGACCGAATATCTCAATTTCGCAAGGATCTCAAGTGGCTCCCAATTCGGCTTCGACGAAACACCAGAATGCTATGTCTCCTTTTTATTATCCTTAATTCCCCTACTTCCCCAACATACTTACGCGAGAGATTTTCCTTTTTTCGTCCTACAGATATCCCTTGCAGGTCAATCGTTAAAACCCTACTTAAATGTCCTTCACACATAACCAGCTACTATTCCCATTCTTTTACCGTCCAGGCTGTAAAATTATGGAATTCCCTTCCGCCTAACATAAGAGAATCAAAAACTATCCACATGTTTAAAGAACGTTTAAATTTTTTTTATCTTAATTCCTGTGAATGACAACTATTTTTATACCTTGTATTATGTGATATTATCTATTTAATATTATTTATTTGTATATGAAATATTTATTTATGTACTAGTTATGTATTATTTATTTATATAATATATTTATTATTATAAATATCTATTATTTATTATTATAATATATATATATCGGTGAGGCCATGAATCTCCAGTGAAGGTCCAGGGACGGACCTCTTTATTCTACAGCGCTTGCCTGATGCAGAGGCTGGCATATAAGAAATGTCATGTCATATTTAGATTAGGGAATTGTCAAGAATGTAGAACAGATTATTATTGATCACGTAGTGTTGAAGTACTTTGGAATATTGATGTGAATGTTAGGAGAACTGGAAATATATTATGGTGCAAAGCAAAAGGAATATCATTTCATAACCAATACCATAGAATACCTCCTTCTGCTACATCAGAAGTGATTGACGAAACATGCCCACAAATCGGAAAATAAATGAGGAATGACACTAGTTCGGATGACATTTGAAGAAAATTTTGCAATGAGAAATGAAACAATACAAAACGCGATGAAATGAGAATGTGGAAGTTCATAATATAATCGACGTGGACAATGCAAAACGTAGTGATGCGACTCAGTGGAGCTAGAGTTCATATAAACCAAGCCATCCAATGTGTCATGATGACCTAAGGAGTATGGATCGCAGATAAGTAGCCTTAGTCTAGCATCAAATGTGTTATCATACGAGTAACCTGATATCATACGAGTCAAATTAACTCTTTTTAAACGCTTTTATTTAGTTTCACTTCGGAGCATCAAAACATCAAACTCAATATTATGATCAAAATGCTACTCTATTTACACGGCAATAAGGTAAACGCTTCCCGCATCAAAAAATCAAATCTTGTAACGTTAATTTGAATGACTTCCCTTTAATGAAAATTGATGAAATTTGGCAGACATGTGTATTTCCGATGACAATACACGAAAATCAAAAAAAAAATTGAAATAAAAGCGTTTAAAAAAAAAAATTTTTTTCATTTCACTTATTATTTTTCAGTTGCGGAAAATCGATAAGACATGAAATAATGATCTACCACGTGAAACCAAGAGACCCAGGAGCTAACACTGAAACCGATGGTTTGCTTGGAGACATGTCTGCTGCAGGTGTAAGTCACGTAGAGAAACTATGGTCGGTCTGGTAGTATAGTAAAAGAAGGTTTAATGATGATGATATGATGATATCGATTTAATGTGTCGCAACAATGGCTATTGTAAAAAAAAAGTGAGAAAAAATAAAGAGGAAAGTAAAAACAGAGGTAAAAAAAATAGTACCTAAAAAATGTGTAAAAAAGAGTGAAAAAAGAGAAAAGTGAAAATGAAAGGTAAAAAAAATAGTACCTAAAAAAAAGTGTAAAAAAGAGTGAAAAAAGAGAAAAGTGAAAATGAAAGGTAAAAAAAAGAGTACCTAGTAACAAAATGGAATTACAAAAAAAAATGAGTAAAAAAAAGGATGTAAAAAAAGGTGTCAAAAAAATGAAAAAAAAAAGGAAAGAAGTGTGAATAGAGTCCGGGCCAGCATAGAACTGAAGGGGCGATGTACCTGAAGAGTCTTGGAGAGACTGGGCCAGGAGTCTGCAGGGTTTGAACCGGACCAGACGACAATGACATAATTGCGACGTTTCGTAGAGTTTTATGAACCAGATTGGTAACCAAATGGCCAGACCATAGTTCTCTCCACTATGTTTTAAGTGTCCACATTTAAAAGATATCAGACTTAATGAGCGAATTATTCTTGACTATAAATTAATAATGATGAATGATAAAAATGAATATGAGTGAGGTTAATGTAGTCAGAATAGCCGAGCAAGATACTGTTGAGACTATTTTTACAGAATTCTTATGATCGCACGAGGCCGTGCGGGTCGTCAGCGATGGCCGCGTGAGTGAACACAAAAACAACGTGTTTCGGACCCAGCAGTTAGAGCAGACCACATGCTTTGATCCAGTGATGACGTACCAAGATAAATTAATCCGCGCACGAGGACGAGCGCACGTCAGGATAGCCGTATCGGTGAGGCCATGAATCTCCAGTGAAGGTCCAGGGACGGACCTCTTTATTCTACAGCGCTTGCCTGATGCAGAGGCTGGCATATAAGAAATGTCATGTCATATTTAGATTAGGGAATTGTCAAGAATGTAGAACAGATTATTATTGAACACGTAGTGTTGAAGTACTTTGGAATATTGATGTGAATGTTAGGAGAACTGGAAATATATCATGGTGCAAAGCAAAAGGAATATCATTTCATAACCAATACCATAGAATACCTCCTTCTGCTACATATATATATATATATAATTCTTTTTGTCTTTTTACATTACTTAATATTTACAAAGTGCACACTGAGTTTGCCTGACTAATGCAATTCTCCTCTTTAAGGGTCTGCTGGAAGAGATTCCTCCATGGAATAAGCAGTGCCCTAGTACTAAATTTACTTTTGTAATTATTCTTTTAATTATTTGTGTGTACTGAATAAATAAATAAATAAATAAATAAAGTAAGGAAGAACAATGTTAGCCGGGTTTTGCTAGTCTTACATAAGACAGAAACTAGATTAGCCTGATAGCATTATTATAACATAGCTACAGGCTGATAGACGTTTCCATACATCGTGAGTGGGAAAAAATAACAATGAAAATTCTCTTATATAATAAGTTTAATGAATGTGTCTTGTATTCTCATTATAGCAAGACCTCGTCAATGATATAATGTTACAAAGGTATCTTGTTACATTACCGGTTCATCTATCTATCTACTACCTTGTATATATATTTTCTAAATCTCGGAAACGGCTCCAAGGATTTTCATGAAATTTAGTATGAGGGGGTTTCGGGGTGATGTATCGATCTAGCTAGGATTCATTTTTAGAAAATCGTTTTATCCGTTTTTTCAGGCAATGGAGCCGCGCCTGATGTTACTTAAATTGGCAAATCGCTTTGGCTTGAAACGTGCCATAATTATTTCAATATGAAGTGTATACCTATGTAACATTGTTTATGGCTCACCGTTCTTCGATAATCCAGGTCGGTGTTGTTGTCCTCCACCGGCTTTCATCCCTGGTGAGTAAATGTGGTATCTCGCGCGCCAACCTTCGGGAGCAAAACTGAACGTGAAGTTTTCCCATTGATGTTCCACCTGGGAAGATAATGTAGGATGGAACCATGGAATAAAACAAATGGAAAAAAACCATTTTCCATCCAAATACTATCCGCGCTCGAGGAATCTTTATAACGGAGATAACAGATTAAACAGAGTTAAAACAGTTTTGTGGGTCTCCAACTGGTTTTGTGGGCTTTGATTCAAGCCATAAATGGCCCTCTAATAAACACCCGTTTCTCCCCTAGACGAGACAAGAGGCTACCATACTATTCCAAACGTTTGGATAGTAATAACCTATTACTATTGTAATTCGTGCTTAGAGAAGCCTTACTCATTGTAACTACGTGTAGCTTGTAGAGACAATAGCGCGAAGTCCATCTGTTGAATTTGCTGGACTTAGGTCAAGCTTGCACGTTCGAGCATGAGACGATTAATCACGAGAATTGTATTAATTATGTACATTTCCGGTTCCGTTTTATTATAGACATTTCCGGTTTCATACCGGCTCGGTTTAAGACTTCCTGTTAAAACTATTTTAATCATTTTAATGTAGAAATCATCCGTGACTTGACATGGTATTATTTTGCCGAGAACAGGTGGCACACTTATATCGGATCGCTTGCATCGGACATCTGGTACTACAAATGTCTATCAGTAGATGACTCAATAGACTAACATCAACTCCTAAAGCAACATTCTAATCTTGATTTGCACCTGCAACGGTATTGCTGATGTCCAACTGCGATGATGACTTGCCATCGACGGGTCATTTGTTCGTTTCACGGTTTGTTACATAGCAACACTTACTATTAAACTGTCCACTCTCTCCAGGATATAGCAGTAGGAGAGCACACGCCTGCAGAATGAGGAGCGCAGCAGCACCTGCGTGTGGCTGAGCTGCATGTCCATCACCGACATCTTGCCGCCATCGTTATCCTGCCAGAAATACCTTAAATCAAATGCTTCCTCTCTTACCCTCTTTGTATGGCTCTAATCTTGTAGGATGAGACCTATTGTTAACAATAAACAACAACCATCGTCAAAACGCGCCGTAATTAGCTTAATCATTATACATTTTTATAGTAAATACTTTGGAATGAAATGAAGTGAAATAATCTTTTATTCATGATTCATCTACCAGCTTTTCGGAAAGGTGCTTTGTCATGGAGGAGAAGAAAAGCCGTAAAGAAACTCCTCAGCACATGTTTTAAAAATAAAACTTATATTTATTACACTATAATATAATAAGTATTCTCTAACCTGAGCTGAACTGGTTGCCTAGCTGGTCATTTCCAAGCATTTTATTGTCCAACAAATAAATTACAGTTTTAAAGAAGCATACAAAACATACATGAATAGATTCAAAATCCAGCATGAAAACCAGTTTTAAACTTTTAAATATGTGAAAAGTTGAAAGCAAATCTTTTCCGGAGCAATGCTCTCAATCTCGGATTCCGAGGGTTTTTGTATAAATTTAAAATGAAGACCATCTGCCACAGAGAGCCAGTGTATTCCACTGCTCATGCACATTCGCTATGCTAAATTATCGCCAATACGCGGCATAGCGCGCTTGTAAATCACACCACGTTGAATAAAACGGTAGAATAATATAGAGTGAATAGTATTTTGAAATAATATATCGTATGGTAAAGGATTAAAAGTATTAAACTAACTAATGGCATTTTACTGTGGGGCAAAGCAGCCGGTATTGAACAAATTTTTGTATTACAGAAAAGAGCCATTAGAGCTATTTATAAACTAAAATCAAGGGAGTCCTTGCGTATCAAATTTAAACAAATAGGTATACTTACAGTAGCTTCCCAATATATTTATAATAATTTAGTGTTTATACGGAATAACATAACTGCATATAAACAAAATTGTGATTTTTCAAATCGTCAAACAAGAAGGATGCATCAATTGGCTACCTCTTCGTACCGTCTTTCCAAAGTGCAACGTTCTTTTATGGGACTAGGTATAAAATTTTTAAATAAAGTCCCAAAACAAATACGTGACTTACCAGTGGAATCTTTTAAGAAACGTGTAAAGGCTCAGCTCTTAGGCAAGGGCTACTATAGCATAAATGAATATTTAAATGACAAGGATGCTTGGAAATGACTAGCTAGGCAACCAGTTCTGCACAGGTTAGAGAATACCTATTTTTGTAATAGATATAAGTTTTATTTTTAAAAGATGTGCTGAGGAGTTTCTTTACGGCTTTTCTTCTCCTCCATGACAAAGCACCTTTCCGAAAAGCTGGTAGATTAAAAAAATGACGTGCATAAGAGTATCAGTGATACCTACATGAATAAAGATTATTTCATTTCATTTCATTTCATTTCAACTCATCCACGTTCGTTTTCATGAATGTGTAATAAAGACATTTTTTGGAAATAAATTTTAATTGCTCTAAGAATGTTGAATTTATTTAATAGTGGAGTAGTATCAGTATAGAAAGGAACTATTAACAACTTTTCACATTTTATATATATATTGGTGAGGCCATGAATCTCCAGTGAAGGTCCAGGGACGGACCTCTTTATTCTACAGCGCTTGCCTGATGCAGAGGCTGGCATATAAGAAATGTCATGTCATATTTAGATTAGGGAATTGTCAATAATGTAGAACAGATTATTATTGATCACGTAGTGTTGAAGTACTTTGGAATATTGATGTGAATGTTAGGAGAACTGGAAATATATCATGGTGCAAAGTAAAAGGAATATCATTTCATAACCAATACCATAGAATACCTCCTTCTGCTACATATACAATATATGTATTTATGCATGTAATATTCTTTATTACCTCGTATTTTCTAAACCGCCGAACGGATTTATACAATTAAGATATTTATTTATTTAATCTTTATTAACCACAATACAGGAGGTAGGTACAAATGGCGAGCTTAATGCTTTATGCATTCTCTACCATTCGCAACCATTAGGTCAAACAGAAACACACGATGGCACAAGATATGGTTAGATTCTCAGATTAAAGAAATAAAAGGCAGATATATTCATCCAACTAAAATGTAAAGCTACCAAAGCAAATACAAACTAAAAAAGCAAATACAAACCCGATTCAGTACTAAGGAAAGCGTCAAATAGCTTTCATGTCACAATTGTCAAAATTTATTAAATAATTTTCTCAGATAAAATGCCGTCTTGCAATTTTAAACACTGCTAAAGTTGTTCCCAAAATCAAGGAAAAGAAGATTAGATATCTTTTCACAGGTAACTGTTCATTATTTTATTATTTATTTATAATAATATTTTTGAGGTGCGCTCGGAACACAAAACCTCGACAATTATTCAATTTTATACCAGCTTTATATGAAAATCGATTACCCTAAATTAGGGGAAATATGCATGGGTTATTTGAACACTGATCGATTATAAATTTATATAAAAAAATATTTTAAAAATAAATAGTTGTATTTACTTAAATCTAAAAATGAGGAAATGCAGCCAATGCATAAATACCAGTCGCTGGGTTATTACAAACGTAAGATAGATTGTACAAAGGATTAGAGGGATAAAATAAGGATTTTAACGAAGGTAAACCTGGTTGATTGAAAATATCACGTTTGCCTACGATAAAATGCACGATTGAAAGAAAATATTGTATTCCATTTTAGTTCCTGTTTAGCCTACTCAATAAATTATTTTATTTTGCAGATTGCCGACAAATACTATTATACGAGATAAATGGGATTTTATTATTCCTCAAAGTAGGCAAGATGACGTATATTATATTTCATTAATTTTAATGATAATAAAGGTATTAAAATTTTTATATTTTTCAATGAAAAATAACTACCCAAAAGAGAAAAAAACATAAATTAACACAATTCAACATATTAAGTACTGTATAATAAAAGAACATTTGACATATTTAATATCTAGACTTTTTGATAACTAGTGATACAATAATAAATAATTTGCCAATTTAATTGTATAATATTTCAAGTCGAAAATATGGCAAAAAATATTTTCTAAATAGCGGGAGATTGCGACTTTTTGTTTTCAATGTGGCAACTTACACACACAAAGAAGTATGTGTCTCTACGATGCCACTGCTAGATGTCAATATGGTTGTCATGCACACATAGTGAAAAAGTGGCTTCACGTCATTTGTTGCATTTCTTTGCGAAAGTTATATCTGCCTTTTATTTCTTTAATCTGAGGTTAGATTCTTCTTGATAACCCAAGTGTTCTTAGATAAGTGAAATTAAAAAAAAATATAAATAAATATTGTGGCTATGAGATGACATTGTTTGAAGTATTAAAAAATAAAAATAAATCGAATAATGCAATATGGGTATGATATTAAATAGCTCATCATAAGGATTTCAAGTTAATAACATTAATAACATCAAATGCATCAACAAGGCGTTGCCGACCAAAAAAGAAGAATAATGCTGGCCATACATGATCAAGTATACTTGTCAAGTTCGCAGCAGGCTTGACGCGGCATCCAGTGAACTTGACGGTGTAACTTGCCGGTGGCCACGGTATGACTATCTGGCCATATATATAGCTATCTCATACTAACAGGATGCCTCAACTCAACCTGCAAACTTGACAAGTACACTTGATCGTGTATGACCAGCTTAAGAAAGAGAGAAAGAACTGGCTCCCAAGCCCTCTGCCGGAACACGACGAGTCGTTAGGCAGCTGACGAAGAAAGCCAAGCATCCTACACTTTCCTGTAATCCTGATGAAATATGACTTGAAGATAAACAGGGAAGTCTATAAACATACTTGTCAATAAGTGATTATTAAACTTTTTGAGTAACTATTTAAGTAGCGGCCATATCACGCTCTCCAGCACATGCTGCGCAAGTTATTGCCAATGCAGACCCAATATTCTCGTTAAAATTTATACTTTCGGTCACATTAAACATTATTTTTAAGACTATATTTTAAAATTAATGACTGCTCGAGTTTTTTTGGACCATTACTACAATGTCTTCTATGTCATTACATAAAAGCACGCTCTGAAATAGTTTTTTTTTTATAAGCAAGTCTAAAATAATTTGAAGATTTTTTTTATTTAGTACAGAGGACGTAGATAAATTTTAATGTTGATGATTTTAATAAAAAATGTTTTTAAACTCTGACTGAAATATACGAGGGGGCGTGCGTTTTGAATGTAGGCGATCTGTAACAGGATATTATGTAAAATAAGATAAATGCTATACCTCAAAAACAACAACTTCAGCGTCCCACCTCCTCGTAGCCAGGTCCTCCGCCCTGACCCATCCATGTAGGTATTGTCTGACGGACCTGGGTAGCGGCTGAGTCTGGTCATCCACCCATACGTGGTCTGCTGAAGGCTTGGATGCTGTCTTGCTCAAGAGGAGAGTAGCTCTAAATGCAGCTGGTCCCTGTACAAATAGTTCTTTTTAATTATATGATTTTAAACTTTTATCATCGCAGACATTAAAAATTTTGAATCAATCAATTAAAATCAAAAAAAAATTATGCCGATATTTCTCGCCGTTTCGCTTTCTTCATATCGTTTTGACCATGATCCATGCAGTTGAGTAAAATATTTGTGTACTTAATATAAAGCCGTCAAAGGATTGCAGGATTGTATACATATAATATATATAAACTTTGGTTGATAACTCAATACTAACCAACCCCCAAAACTCGGTTGCCAATTCATTATCTCTGAACTCTCGGAAAGGACATTCCGTGGGGTCCAGTTCAAATACTAGCGTACTCTTCGCGGGGTCCACTTTTTTCGACATATTGTCAATCTAACCTAAATTCTAGTTTTTATATTCTTAGGTTTTTATTCAATATTATTAAATATTATTATAGCGCACTTGAATTGTTACGTAATGTTCAACGCACATATATCCGCATCGTCCGCCCCGGACGCTCCGTATGCGGATACCCTCGCAATTATGTCCGGATTCGCCATACGGATTTTTTAGTATTGCCAACAATTTTTGCAGTTTCTTCCAACCTCTAGTGAAAAACGGTGAAGACGGTTAAGATTGATTCAGCTATGGAAAAATTGTTGTAGTAGCCTGCATGTTGGCCGAAGAAAGTCAAATTCGAAAAAAAGAAGATTTTAGGTTCATAATATCAATTTGAAAAGGCAGTTAGTTGAACGGCAAATTCTATACACTATTTCCCGGCTTGGTGGATGATGGTCAATAAACCTAGATAATTGAAAACTTTAATTTGTAACTTGAATTTGAGGGAAATTTAATTTCCACACACACTCACGATACTTATTATTTTTCGACTTTGACTCATATTTCAATAACGTAGTTAGTTATCGCAGTTTGAGGAACACCATTCGGAATCTCGAATGTCCGAAAACAATGATGTATAGGTATAAACACGAAGGCGAGATCTCCTCACAGGATTCGTTTACTATGAAACGTTTCTCCTAATGCGTTGTCAAAAGCATCGTGGCATGGCAACACTGAGTACCAGCACACGCCCTACGTATGACGTCATCCGCATTTTGGATACCTTCCGCATTTTCAAAAATGCGATGCGGACGATGCGGATGACAGATGCGTCGGTATATGTCATCCGCACCGTCCGCACGCATTTCTGAAAATGCGGAAGGTATCCGAAATACCGATAGTGTTGCCATGCCACGATGCTTTTGACAACGCATTAGGAGAAACGTTTCATAGTAAACGAATCCTGTGAGGAGATGTCGCCTTCGTTTATGCCTATATATAATTGTTTTCGGACATTCGAGATTCCGAATGGTGTTCCTCAAACTGCGATAACTAACTACGTTATTGTAATATGAGACAAAGTCGAAAACTAAAAAGAAATAATGAGTATTATGTGTTTTAATTTCCCTCAAATTAAAGTTACAAATTAAAGTTTTCAAATATCTAGGTTCATTGATCATCAGCCACAAAGCCGGGAAATAACGTATAGTATTTGCCGTTCAACTAACTGCCTTTTCAAATTGATGTCATGAGCCCAGAATCTTCTTTTTTTCGAATTTCATTTTCTTCTTCCTTTTCCAATGCGCACGCTATTATAACAGTTTTTTCCATAGCTGCATCAGTCTTAAAATTTTGCTTTTGCAATCTGAGAATCTGAGTCTGACAACTGTCAGTTGAATAAAGGAATATATATGAAGTTTATGAAAACTATGAAATAATATACATTTAATGGCCAATACTTGACGATTGATAGCAAACTATACAATACAATACAAAAATCCTTATTTCATCTCATCCTCAAATTACATTCAGGTAACATTTTAAAATATGAATAAAAGGAAAAGATATGTAAGTGCTAAGTAATCTGTAGGAGATCTGGTGTCTAAATTAAGCCTTGGCCTGTATTTTAGTACACCATACCTAAACTATACCTATACACGCAAATAAATCGACACAGAACTAGTGGGATTTTTTCCTACTAGTATTGTCAACAAGACTACTCACCAAGACGAGTGGGAATAAACGAATGACATCGCACCTTTTTTCACTAGAGGTTGGAAAAAACTGCTAAAATTGTTGGCAATACTAAAAAATCCGTACGGCGAATCCGGACATATTTGCGAGGGTATCCGCATTCGGAGCGTCCGGCGCGGACGATGCGGATATATGTGCGTTCAGCTTTAGCGTAGTGTTTATGGACTCTGTCTGTCTGCTCTGACATTGACACTTATCTAATATTTTTTTATAACATTTACTTAGTTGAGTAAAAGTAGGCCGTATATCGCTATATTTGACTCCGTGAATTTACGCAGCAATTTCAAAGATAAATATAGGTTAGGTCGATTACCCGAAAGCTGGTGCATACAACAAAAAAATGAAAATTTCACCTAACAATTATTTTTATTGCCCAGTAACTTTTATGAAATATTTTGGAAACGTACTGCATACAAAATACAATAATGTGAGTACTGTGGACGTGCATATCATAACTAGTAGTAGTAACTACTATTTTAACGCGACTGGTAAAAGCAGACATCTATGTAAGTTTATCTTCCTTCTTCAAAGGAATTCCACTGAAGCAGATCTTACATGTTTATGACTCTCAGTAATATTGTTGATCATCTTCATCATCATCACATCCCGTAACAACCCACTGCTGGGCTTGGGATTCCTCTCACAATCTGAGGGGTGCAAGCCATAATCCAGTACACTGGTCTTTGGATTGGCAGATTTCACACACCTTTGAGAACAAAGAGATCTCGTATAGGTTTCATCAGGATGTTTTCCTTCACCAAAACAAGTGACAAATATTAATAAGTATTACTATTTTTGAAAAAATACAAGTTTTCTGTGTACAGTAACAGGTGCCATCGTCTCTAGTATTATAATTTTGAACAATGTAGCAACTTTACTCGCTCCGTACCGTTCCAACGTAGTTGATTGTCAACGAGATATTATAGCAGTTTGCAATCGCAACGAGGCCGTTCTCACAAAAAACCTTGTCACGGACAGTACGGACCCAAACAAACATTTGTATTAGCCACAATATTATACTTGGTCGTTGCTGCTTGAAGATCATTTGATAAAACTGAATATATCTACAACTACTTACTTCTACTTATGGTATTATTAATTCGACAAAAATTGTGAAAACTTAAGACTGAACACCAATAAAGGAAAAACATAGTAAATTAATGGAACTTTTTTCACGAACATGATTTAACAGAAACAGTATTGGAGTAAACAATATCGATTTATTACTGACCTTCCTGATCCACAACCAACTTTCCATTCCGAAAATTTAGTACAGGAATCTAATAGGTAAGTGAAAGATCTTGAACTCAAGGTGTGGTATATTTCGGTCATAGAATATAATGGAATAAAAATTGTCTTCCTAAAGCGTTACAAATTTTTCTCTTCACGTATTAATATCGCCAAATTTCATCATTATAATTATTATGAATAAATATTTTGATTATATTAACCAATACAACCAAACTGCTTGTCATTAAATCAGTACTTACTCATGGCATTTTTCCGAAGGCTTACTACAAACCGGTCGGTCACTTCCTGCGTTTTGTAAATGTCGACCTATATCCGCCTACGATCGTTAAATGATATGTGTAAGTGTGAATATCATGTAGCTATCACGTGTATGTGATAAATGATTGATAGTGTAAAGGAATGAAAAGGGCATTTGGTGGGTACAAGGCAGAAGAAAATCGATGAAGAAAAACTTAAGAAATTAGGAAATTTATACTCATTTGGGGATGTTTGGAAAATAATTAGAACAAACATACCTACGTTCGTTTAAATGTATTTACTATTAAAAAAGTGATACTATTTCTAAAAAGTCAATCCCAAAGAAAGAGGAATCCCAAACGAAATTGCTGACAAAATCTTAATAATTTACAAACTCACAAAATAAATTAAACACCATAATAATTATAACAGCTCCTTACGACACTTGAGACATCTCATAGATAACAACTTTTTAAATCCTTTTGAAGCATTATTAATATATTCCTAAAGAGCTGTATAACTCCTCTTTAAAATCGTCTACTTTAAAGTGTCGCGGACATAAACTTGTCAAACTAATTTGCAAACTTGCAACTGCCCAGCGAACTGTGTACGGTAAATATCTTTTGAAAGTTTTGCTTAAAGAAAATTATAATTAAGAAACATGAAATTAGATTTTTAGGGGTAATTTTTTCTATAAATAAAATCCTTTTTTACCCGACTGCCAGGAAGGGTAATATTTTTCGCGGGTATTTTGTATACAATTAATATTATTTATTACCTCGAATCTTCCAAACCGCCGAATGGATTTATATATTTATGATATCGTTAGATTCATCTTGATAACTCAAATATTCTTAGGTAAGTAAATTAAAAAAATATATATGGTGGCTGTGAGTGGCGAATGGTGTATGGTGGGTGTGAATAATTTTTATAAATATACATTCAGCTTTAGTGGGTAAAGAAAATCGATAGAAAAGTTTCTAGACAAGAACTAGAAAATTTCTCCATGTAAATTTATTCTAGAGAGAAAGTAATGATTTAAATACTATTCCGGCTAGCTTATTATGATTTATTACCTGGCTCCGTTTGTGTCAATAAAATAACTATTTACAAAAAATAAACATAAATAAACTAAACATCAGAATCTTAAAATTCTCTTTGTTTAAGATAAAAAACATCGATAGTACAATTCAGGTCATCGTTCAGATCCATCTATCGGTGTAACTAGTAACAAATAATCACATCTATTCATACATTATTAAGCTGACAATACTTAACTCAAGCCATAAAATTTAACTGCAAGTATTATTCAAGAACAGATAACAGCAAGTCGATTCCTGTTTTATAACCGTCATTACGTAAGAATGTAGTTTACTTTGCATTTGTTGTGAACTTTTGTTCTACAGAAGCGCTCTTGGCTTGTACGATCTCAATTTTATTAATGACTAGCTGTTGCCCGCAGCTTCGCTTACGGAAATTATGTGTTACCTCATTTGTACCTCTTGCAGAATAAAATTTAAAAAACGGTGACTTCATATTTAAGTACTTATATTTAGTAATTTATATACTGAAACCCACATACAATCACAAAGGATTCCAGGAGGTTTGAAAAATTAATTTGTATTTTTTCTTGCAAAATTTTGAAAAATTTAAATAAATATATATTCCATCAATTTAAACAAGGAGTATTTGTTGCAAATTTGAAGCAAATCGGTTGATGTTTTAAAAATATTTCATACAAACTTTCATCCCGTTTCAAACCTTTTAATATTCCGGGATAAAAAGTGTCCTAAAATATGACCCGGAGTATAAGTAATAACTCTACCAATTTTCATCGAAATCCGTTCAATGGTTTTCATGTGATGCCCGGACAAACAAACAGACAGACAGACACTTTGAGTTTTATTATAAAATAGTATACACAGAAGATCTAATCTAATATATAAAATTCTCGTGTCACAGTTTTCGTTGCCATACTCCTCCGAAACGGCTTGACCGATTTTGATGAAATTTTTTGTGCTTATCCGGTATCTATGAGAATCGGCCAACATTTATTTTTCATCCCCCTAAATGTTAGGGGTAGTCCACCCCTAAATTTTTATTTTTCTTTTTTAGACAAAATTTTTAATTTCTATTTTTTTATGATACAACATACAAAAATACATACAATCCTCAATTTTCACCCTTCTACGATCAACCCTTATTTTTTAATAGCCATTTTAGTAATTTAATTTTATTTCATCCCGCTCGATAACTGATCAATTGTTAGGCGATACGAAGTTTGCCGTGTCAGCTAGTATATAAAATTCTCGTGTCACAGTTTTCGTTGCCATACTCCTCCGAAACGGCTTGACCGATTTTGATGAAATTTTTTATGCTTATCCGGTATCTATGAGAATCGGCCAACATCTATTTTTCATCCCCCTAAATGTTAGGGGTAGTCCACCCCTAAATTTTATTTTTTATTTTTTAGACAACATTTTTAATTTCTATTTTTTTATGATACAACATACAAAAATACATACAATCCTCAATTTTCACCCTTCTACGGTCAACCCTTATTTTTTAATAGCCATTTTAGTAATTTAATCATTTTTTCTCTCCGGTCGAAAACTGCACTTTAGAAAGACGGCATGAAGAGGTAATCTATAGACGCATCATTCTTTTTTACCGATTTGAAAAGTCACAATTTTGTTTATACGCAGTCGTGTTATTCCGTATAAAGACTAAATTATTATAAATATATTGGGAAGTTACTGTAAGTAAACCTATTTCTTTAAATTTAACACGCTAGGACTCCCTTGATTTTAGTTTATAAATAGCTCTACAATGGCTCTTTTCTGTAGTACAAATTCTATACCGGCTGCAGTGCTTTGCCCCACAGTAAAGTGCCATAAGACATAAAACTATGTAAATATGCAAAACATAGATAACAAAGTAAACTGTGACAGCATATTTGAGACGTAATGTTGGAGAGGTATTTACATTTATTATCATTGGAGAGGCACTGAAGAAATGATACTGTGACAACCACAGAACATCTAATAATTAGTTAGAAGGGGCATAGCACGTAATTTGTATGGGAACCGCTGTCGCTGTTTCAATAAACACTACTAACGAAAATAAACAAATACGCACGAGGATTGTTATGTGTGCATGAAGTAGGCGTGACTCTGTAGCTAGGGATTGATTGTCGATAAATTTTTATCGGTATTTATTTTCGCAAGGTATACTTATTCATTATATACTTTTATACTTTTTGATTGAAATTACTTACTCCGTCGACAGACTCATATTTCATCATGGCCTCCGAAACAAAGTTTTTTCCAATTACCGCACATGAAGGCATTTTTACGTAATTAAGTCGCAGTATTTTGCAGTACTTTTCTCCGTTGGAGTTTGCGAGTCACTAAACAGCGCAATCGCGTGTTTTTGTGCGATGTGCGCATTTGATCACAGTATTGACGCGCCTACCTTGCCCACAATTCCTTTCTAACTAATTATTAGATGTTCTGTGGTGACAACCTTTCAAAACTCCAATAGCATTAGCCATTTACTACCAGGTTTCACAAAGGCTTACCGGCTATCAATATAGAAAAAAATTATATTCATGCATGTTCTCTTAAGCACCCAAGTAACAAAGTTACAAAACGCAGAATACATTTTATTAAATATCGAGCATATTGCACCAAAATTATAAGCAATCATTAATTTGGCAACGACTGCTCACTTTAATATTGATAAATGGATGCATTTGTCCTTTCATCAATCGATCGCGGAATCTACATATTCATTTTGTTAATTAATGAATATTATTCATTAATTCATACCTGCCACGTATTCACCTTCAATAAGCAAAGTATAATTTATTATAACCAACGCCTTCACAAGCGGCGATCAGGCTGTAATATTTGGACGTTTAATAGTTCTAGTTAAAGGGCGACCTTGTGACACCTTTTGGGAAGACAGCAGTTTAGTGTAGCAATCGAGCGTGGTCATTGAATATTTATGTCTGATGCAAGTCCCAAATTGTGTAAGAAAGTATGTACGTATAAGTTGAGTTTTGTAGACGAGATCATAATAGAGTAAGTAAGTAGTGAGAATTTCGGAATACATTACACGGAGGGAATATCTGGAGCTCATTTAAATTTGTATGAGTAGCTGATACGTAATCTAAAGTTACTTTAATTAAAAGGTTAACTAACTTTATAATGGCTACATTTTACAACCTTTTCTGTAATTTGAAGGGCACGCCAAAATCCAGGAGTTCTTTGTAATGTAACGTTATAGCAAACGTTATTTTTATTATGTACTTTATTGTACTTTGGATTGTTTTAATACTTTCACTATTCGAAATTACTATCCAGTTCTTCTTGATACATCCTACAGCTACTGAAGCAGTATCCTATGCGTCAGTTATTTTGTAGAATCGTAGTCCCAGTGGGATAATGGGTTACCAACTATAACAGAATGACATAACAAAAACATTGGCTATTGCAATAACAAGTTTTAGCTGAAACGTGGCTATAGATGTAAAATAATTGTTCCAATGCGTTTGCGGCAACATGAGAATTAAGGTCAGTTGCAAAATGTACCAAGTCTGGTGAAAGTAGTTCTGTATAGCCAGTCTTACTGACCTTCCACTCCCCTCTTTATTACCTGACAAGTAATTGAAATAGAGGAGAACGCACAGCGCTGCAGAGATCAGAATAAAGCGGTCGGTTGTCGAATAACTTTGCAAGCAGAAATATGTGGTTGGCTCCACGATTGTATTAGATGAAGGGTTCGAATTATCGAGTAAAGTAATTGGTAATTTGTTCCAGAATTTTCTATAAAATCAAACGTTTGTTAAAATTACTTCCTAGTCCTACTATTGTGAAGCGAGTTTCAAATAATTTTACCGGAAGTGGGAACCAAAAATCAGTGTTATGAGGGGAGTTTCCTCGTGGCCACACTAAATGGCCACGAGGAAAATTAATTCTTCATAGCCAAACCGTAGTCATAGTTTAAAATAACAGTTTGGCCACGAGGAAACTTAATTCCTCGCTTGAGATGTATTAACATATTTTAGTAGCAAGGCTGGAGAGCCAATTATGGAGTAAGCTGATTAAATGCATGTTTCTTGACCTGGTTCTGATAAGCCTTTCATGCAATATCAATGGTATATAATGGACTATTTACCATCACATCACTAGTCCGGTACAACACTCTCAATAATTCAAAAACTCTAAAACTATTCCCAAAGCTGTATATTTTGTAAGTCAAAGCAAACTATATTGGTATCAGAGTGGTTCTGTCCATTCCATTAGAGAATTGCTATTTCCATTTTGATAGATTTTATCTAAAAGTGGATATTGGCTCGTATGTTTATGGAATGTACATGGAGTGTTCAACGTTTATATTCCACTGTATACACGAACACTATATAAACTGGAAAATAAATTTCATGTTTACCTCACTGTGGACGACTGACACTTAAAATCATAATGAGAATGATAATATTGATAAATTAATACGTTTGATCTTTGTGCATAATTATGTTTCATTCATAAAATTAAATAAATAATTTATCCATGTATAGACCCCAGTGAACGAAAGTATGTTAGTATATTAGTTCACTGATAGAACCCAAGTCAACATCTACAATTTAAGGCACCCCGTAAGCATCGTTAGCCACCTTGCCTGCAAAGTTCTGCTTTTTACCAGCTATGGATATAATAAAACCTGCTAACAAACGAAGCAATAACTTCCGAATTTATGATTTTAAACTTATTATCACGGGGGCGCTTGTTAAAGCCAATAACCTAGAGCAACTGGGCGCAGCTAATACGAACCCTAAATTAAAACTAAATTATTATTTTTCATATTTGTACATGCAGTATATAGGCGTAATCTATGCCAATATTTTAGTTAAGGAACTGTAAAAAATTCCTTGCTGTTTAAAGGTAGATACAAATCTTTGAAAAACGATGATTACTTTTATCCAGTTACTTCGATCGTGGTCATTTGGTCCAGTAGTTTCGGAGAAAATTAGCTGTAAAGGGCGTTCGCCCTGTTTCCGTTTTTCGTTTTTTCGTTCGGAACCCTAAATAAAAGAGGGGTCTGTCAGGAAATTTGCTACCATTTTCATACAACTCACTGTCTGTCGGTAGCACTACTTTCACTTTCATTACGAATCGACATTTCGTAAGTCCACCTTATAAGTCACAATAACAGCGATTAAAACGAATTATGCTCGTTACATTGACTGTTTTTTGTGCGTGAGAAAGCAGAATATAGCTGTTATGTTGTAATGGACAGTATGGATACCGATCAGCTCTTAGTTTAATCCGTAATTAAATACGTGTTCAAATCAGCTATTTGATACCTTTTATATTAAAGGTATTGGAAAATAGCAATTTACTGAGGTAGATGATTCCTGAACAATGCGCACTTCCACGTTGCAGTTCGAGCAAGCTACCAATATAATAAATGTGGAAGTTTGTTTGTGAAGATATAATATGTCTGTATATATAACACAGGTATTTGTTTTCCAGGAAAACGCGGGCAAAGACGCGGGCAAAGGAGCACTAGTTCTAAATATTATTTTACCTACCAGTAGAATCAAGCTGCAGGCAATCAATGAAATCGACCACTTCTATTCCACCCATTCAAACATTTACACGAAGCTTTAACACAATCTTTACAAAACAACATCCATAAATATATTTATGGTTTCCAGCGATGTGTTCTGGTTCTAATAACAATAAATATTACTGTCGTGTATTTCCTAAATGCTGTGTCGTTGTTGAATCTGTCGTAAGGCAGCTACTGCAGTGGTTCTCAAACTAATGACATCCGACTGTCAATATTTTATTTATGTTGAGTTATTCAGTACAATAAGCAAAGTAAAGCTGGCCATACCTGATCAAGTATACTTGTCAAGTTTGCAGCGGACTTGATGCGCCATACAGTTTGCACGAGCGATCTTCCTTATGTAGATAACCATACACCGTCAAGTATGGTAAGATGGCGCATCAAGTCCGCTGCAAACTAGACAAGTATCGTGTAAAGTTGACAAGGATCGTGTATGGTCAGCTTAAGGTAATATATTATTATTGCTGTAGACTTGATACGACAGTAGTAGTAACACCTGCTATCAGCATTGATAAGGTTTAAATGGGACCCTTTCTTGACTTATCATAACTTTTACATTTTTTTAATAAATAATTCTTGAAACTTCTCCACGATACTGCCAGAGTTGTGCATAAACCACATAATAAAAAAGGGTTTGTAATCATAATCAAGGACTACCTTAAAAACTCCCTCAACATAAAATAAGATTCGAGCCTCAATTTTATGATGTGATGATTGAATTTCAATTATTTATTTAATAATTTACATTTTAGTAACTTTAGTAAAACCTTTTTTAATATCGCATTCTCCTCAAGAATGTTTTGTGATAAAAAGCGTAATACCACAATTGTACCAATCAAAAGACCTTGTACATAATATTTAAAGTTTGAACATAACTGGATTAATTGTAATTAGAATTGCAAGATCTATATTGCTGCTTTCCACTTTGTTGGAACACAAGCTTCCACTATCCTGAAGTACAGGCAGGTACAAAAACTGATATAACTGATATTATAAAAACTGATATTATAAAATGTGCTAATTACATAATATGTTTTCGTTTTCGTTGATCATCCTTGGAATTTGTATCACATGTTAATTTAAGTGACAATCCTGCATGTTTTATCAAACTAAGTGACGATAGACCTGATGGTAACACATGGCCACAGGTGTATAAGCAACACCAATCCATGCTGAAAAATAAAAAAGAGAGAAGAAATAAAACACTTGGTACAGTGACAAGAATCTCAAAGCGGCATACTAGTTAATACCATACTGGGATCTACAGCTTTTGTGGTAATAAAGGTTGGTATTATATTTTTGAAAATCTTGCCGAAACGACGCCTTTTGAAGTTGTATTTTTTAAGATATTAAACCAGATGAAGCGTTGTATGTTATCATAAGCACTAACACAGGTCTTGAGTTTATGTATCTGACTGTACGTGGCCCTAACTTGTTTCGTACCCAGTTTGCCCTATCACGAAGTTTCTACTTCCTTATACTATAAGACCCAATTGAAGCTTCTTTGAATAATAAGACCGATAACTGAGTGTGATGTGAACTTTTGTATGTCAAATTGAGAAACTAGTGAGCTGGTTGACAAATTATACTATCGGCTCACTACAAGACAGCAGTTTCCGATGATAATTAAAACTTGAGCGATTGTAGAAAGGCTTCTACCCATAATTGACCCACTACTGAGCATGGGTGTCTCGTCTTGAACCTTGAACATCACCGCGCTGTTCCAGTGTGGATTAGTAGAAGCGTTAATGGCCAACCCAAGTGTTGGAACTTTCATACATACATACGATATAGCCCAACTAATATAATCTTACGATACGAAAAATTTTCGAAAGCGCTCAAGAAATATTTGCCTATTGTTTTCCATCACTTAGGATCAAGACAAGCCGCCGGGCTTTAAGCACTTAGCGCGAGCGGATTGAACAAGGGTGATGAGTAATCCTTAAAAATTCTTACGCCACCAAAGTCATCACATCATCACATCTTCGAAATGTATCAAAGAACTGAAAAGCTCATTAAAATAGCAATATTTACAAATAATTTTGAGATGTATTAAAGTTATGTTTGAAAGTTTACCTGAACATTAAATTACAAATGTCAGGCAACTCCAGAAAAGTCATCAGATAATTTTCCTTTTAACACCTGCAATAGGTATACAGATACTCATCCTGTAAAATGCGGTTTACCAGTGATCGTGTATACGAGGTCTTATAATTGAACGGTTTTAAACGAGAGGGACGGAAGAAAAAGAATCTTTATTTTTAACCGACTTTAAAAAATTGCGGTTCTTAATTAGATTGTATTTTGTTATATTTTTTTTCTTTGGAAGTGGATATATCCCGATTTCTTATTTATCAGAATTAAGTTCTAATGATCCATAGATCATTTGAGAAATTCCCATAATACCTCATCTATAGCATATGGAATAAGAGAATTACTCAAATAGGTTTACCTACTATAGGTTCTCGTTTGTAAAACTTAGATTATTAGTACTTTAAATATCATCGAAGTCATTTGAGATTTGAGGATGCTTCGTAATGTAGAGGGATCGAGAAAATTACGGGGTCTCACCAGCAAATACGACTTTAGTTCTCAGATCTCACACGATCCTCACCTGATTTCCAATACAAGATAATAGGTACAAACTGTCCTCGGCGGAAGATTCCAATTGTAGACCTTTGACATTATTTCGCACCTTTATTGAAAAAAATACATAAGATAAAAATTGCAATTTTATAGAAGAGCAAAAAAAAATTGTTAAAATATCAGTAAGTAGTCAAAGGAATTTACATTACGATTTCTTGCACAAAACCGTCAAGATTAATGTTAATAATTTGAAAAAAAAATTGAGGATATGCAGCTTTTGTCCCCCTTTCCAATCATATTAATAATATAAATAGAATTCAACGTAAGACAACTTATGCTTTTTTCCACTGAAGGTGCGATTTATATTTAAATTTTTTTAAGATAAGATATCCTCTTATCTAATAGAAGAAATAGGTAAGGTAAACGCGCCTATTACCGCCAGTTTAAGCCGACTTTGAATGAACTTTAGAAAATTAGATATAAGTTGTTATGCTAGAAAAGGTATTTTAACTTATTCTTTAACATGATTAAATATCCTATGATATTCAGTACGTAAATTCAGTATTAAATCACACAATATTTAATAAATAATAATTGAATCTAAAATAGCGATTGCTTCTATTACCGACGCATGGATGATGTTTGTTTCTAATACCGTTTTTTATGTTTCTATTACCGACTACTAAAGTAGTATAACGTAGTTAAAATTAAAAAGCTGCCTGCCATCAAAAAAGGTATCATGATATTATATCTTTTTGAAATCCTTATGCTGAGCTCTTTAGTTTGATACCCGTATTGCATTATTCGATTAATTTTTATTTTTTGATACTTCAAACAGTGACATCTCACAGCCACTATTTTTTTAATGTCACTTATTTAAGAATACTTGGGTTATCAAAACGAATCTAACAATATCTTAATTGTATTATTTGGTCCAGCCGTTTGGAAGGTACGAGGTAATAAAGAATATTACAGACATACATAATATAGAATAGAATAGAATAGAATACTCTTTATTGTACACACCAAATAGTAGTAGTCTACATAAGAACATAATATAAATAGCATGTAGTACAAAAGGCGGTCTTAGATGATCACTTCGGTGATCGGTGGATAGGGCGAGGAGGACCTGTGCCATGGCCGGCGCGCTCCCCGGACCTCACACCGATGGATTTCTATTTGTGGGGGGAGGTTAAAAGTGTTGTGTATGCTACGAAGTATTCGAACAGAGACGAATTTTATAAAGTTCGAAGTGAAGTGTTCTTGTGCTAAACCGCGTAAAGGACATTTGTGCAAACGTGTTGAACTCTGCATCACTCGAGGAGGTGAGCATTTTGGACATCTGTTAATTCTTGTGTAAATAATAAAATCAATACGTAAAATTTCAATCATTGTAAATAAACCCCAATTTAATCATTGTAAACAGGTATGATTCCCCCGTGTGGTGCCGGGTCCACTTTGTAGAATAGCACCACTCCTACTTCTTCCTGGGATGTCGTAAACGGCGACTAATAGGATATTCCAGGAGACGGGCAGCAGCGTCTCCCTGCGGACTAAGAACATCTACTGCGGTCACCAACACGCACTGACCAAGCGTGGTGACTACCGGCTACAATCCCCTTATGATAGCCACAACTAAGCCTCGGCCCCCAGTCCCCGGCAGCCCCGCTATTCCTAGTTACGATAGCGGCTATGGTAACGGCGAGGTAGGGGGTGCTAAGAATCGCCGGCAGAGATCGGGCTACCAATCTCAAAAACGACTTCTGCACCTGGCAACATATAACACCAGGACACTGAGGACCGACGACAAGGTGAAAGAGCTGGAAGAAGAGATAGACAAGTTAAACTGGAGTATTGTGGATTTATTTGAAGTCCGAAGAGAGGGGGAGGACACGATAATACTCAAATCCGGAAACTTGTTCTATCACTGGGAGGGCGAACATCTGTCCCAAGGTGGTGTCGGCTTTCTCGTTCACAAGTCCCTCGTCAACAACATTGTGCAAGTTGGGAGCGTGTCGTCCAGGGTAGCGTACCTTACACTCAGAATATCCAAACGGTATTCGTTGAAGGTTGTACAGGTATATGCGCCGACACATCCTGACAATGAGGTTGAGGTTATGTATGAGGACATAAGCAGATCCATCCATACCTCTAAAGCTCATCTCAATGTTGTGATGGGGGACTTCAACGCGAGACTGGGCATGCAAAGCGGCGCCGAGATGAAAGTGGGTCCCTACGGTCCTACACATTGGACGACGGAACCACCGAGGACACTTACTGGCTAACTTTTTGGAGAAGGAAGGTCTCTTCATGATGTACTCCTTCTTCAGAAAGAAGCCGCAACGCAAGTGGACTTGGATAAGTCCTGATGGTTCCACGAAAAGCGAGATAGACTTCATTCTGGCAGACAAACGGCACATATTTAATGATGTCTCTGTGATCAGCAGGTTTAAAACCGGAAGCGATCACCGACCTGTAAGAGGCACATTAAATATCGACCTGAAGCTGGAACGGTCACGCCTGATGAAGTCTACGCTTCGCCCAACACCTATCCAAATCCAGGGATCCGAAAACTTTCAACTTGAGCTGCAAAACCGTTTTGCGTACCTAGAATTGTGCACGTCAGTGGACGAGTATAACACCAGGATGGTAACAACTGTCCACGAGGTAGGGTCGAAGTATTTCAAGACCCACCCTAGTGGTAGACCTCAGGTTCTCTCAGAACAAACTCTAGGTCTTATGAGGGATCGACGAGAACTATGTGTGCTGTCTCCAACCTCTATGAGGGAATACCGACGGCTCAATGAACAGATCTCCAAGTGCGAAAACACAACGCAAATCGTGTAAAAAGCACTATTGAGCGAAACCAGGGCTCAAAAGTGTTCGCCAGGGATCTGTCTATTGGGCAAAGTCAGCTTACGAGGTTGAAGACCGAGTCCGGCACCATGGTTTCGTCGAAACCTGAAGTTCTGAGGGAGACTGAGAGATACTACGGACGGTTGTATGCCTCCTCTCAAGTTCCACCTCCTCGCGAGGAGAGCGACAAGCGAGCTAAACCGAAGATATCCCGGACGTCAGCCTGTATGAGATTAGAGAGGCTCTCAAACAGCTTAAAAACAACAAGGCACCGGGAGATGACGGAATCACAACCAAGTTTCTGAGAGCTGGAGGGAAACCCTTTCTAGTGGCGCTCAAAAAACTGTTCGATTCCGTCATCAACCGGAACTACCCCGGAAGCGTGGAGCAGAAGTGTGGTGACGCTGTTCTTCAAGAAGGGCGATAATGCCCTTTTGCTACAGGCCCATTCCACTTCTAAGCCACGTTTATAAGCTGTTTTCGAGGGTCCTCACAAATCGCATTGCACGCAGGCTTGACGACTTCCAGCCACCCGAACAAACAGGATTCCGAAAAGGCTACAGCACCATAGACCATATACACACACTGCGGCAGATTATACAAAAGACCGAGGAGTATAATTTGCCGTTATGTGTTGCCTATGTGAACTATGAGAAAGCCTTTCATTCTATTGAGACCTGGGCGGTACTAAATTCTCTCCAGCGGTGCCGGATCGACTACCGGTATATCGAGGTGTTGAAATGTTTTTACTCATCTGCCACCATGTCCGTCAGAGTACACGACACAGCAACGAGCCCCATCCAATTGCAGAGAGGTGTCAGACAAGGGGATGTCATATCCCCAAAACTGTTCACCGCTGCGTTGGAAGACGTGTTCAAGCTGATGGAGTGGAAACGACGTAGCATTAACATCAACGGCGAATACATCACACACCTGCGATATGCCGACGATATAGTCATCCTAGCGGGTTCCCTGGAATAACTTGGTACAATGTTTGGGGACTTAAACAGCGCCTCACAACGGGTGGGTCTTAGGATGAACATGGACAAGACGAAAATCATGTCGAATGTCCATGTCACACCCGTACCGGTTGTTGTTGGTGGCGCTGTTCTCTCGAAGTTGTAGACGAATACAATTACCTGGGACAAGTGATCCAGATGGGTAAGTCCAACTTCGAGAAAGAAGTCACTCGTAGAATCCAACTCGGATGGGCTGCGTTCGGGAAACTGCGTCATATCTTGTCGCCCAAAACACTACCTCAGTGCCTGAAGTCGAAGGTATTCGAGCATTGTGTGTTGCCAGTGATGACATACGGATCCGAGACGTGTTGCTTTACTATTGGCCTAATCCACGAGCTCAAAGTAGCGCAGCGGGCTATGGAGAGGGCTATGCTCGGTATTTCGCTACGAGATCGCATCAGAAATGAGGAGATCCCTAGACGAACAAGGGTAACCGACATAGCTCAAAGAATTAGCCGGCTGAAGTGGAAATGGGCTGACCACATAGTTCGAAGGACCGATTACAATAAGAGATTTTTATAAATAAGACTAAGACCGTATAGAATTAAGTATGAAGATTACTTTATTCTATTACCGACAGCAAAAATAAACAATAACTGGCTAAAATTTCTGCTTTAATGCAAACGTGTTTTGATGGATGTCATTGCTATGATTATTTTTCGGTATCAAAAAGTTTCTTAATTTTGATATGAGATTTTATTTAAAATACATTGCCATACATTACTAAAAATTATTGCTTTCGTCGAATCTTGTTTAAAAGAAAATCTATGAGACAAAATGTATGGCGTTAATTGATCAAATTATGTAATATACTCTTAAGAATCAAACAAGTTAAAAGAAACATCGAAAATAACATATTAAAAGAAATAAAATCTAAAATACTAACTGTTGTAAAACATCTAACAACGCCATGAGGCGGTATTAGAAGCAACTTATGAATATTATGTTTCTATTACCGCTTTAAGGTAAAATTCGAATTAAACCACAAAAAATAGTCAGAACGGTAATATTAGATGTGAATCTAGAAAACCAATATATTATTTATTATATTTACACATTTGCATGCAGGTATACACATTTTATTTACGTTAATTTATCTTATGTAATAATTATGTTTACTTACGTAGCCGGGAGCGCAACACTATGAGACGGGCGTCCGTGTCGGGCGCGTCTTAGTTATTATCCAATTATTCTGTTTGCTGATTATTTACGCCCACAAACTTTATTATTTTTGTTTCTTAATATACATACCTAAAATATTTTTAGACTACAACTTACATGAAATGTATAGTATGCCTTAAAATAGTGATTAAAAAAACTGTCGGTATTGGATACAGATTTTGGGGTGGCGTTATTGGGCGCGTTTACGTTATATTCGATTCGAAATATTCTTTATATTTTTCATTACAAACCTATAAAAAACTTATATCCTGACTTACAAAAATATTTCTTAGATAATAGGTAAAACAAGTAAGGCTTTGATTGTTGAATGGTATTTAAAACGAGGATTGAGGAAGTTCTTACAATGTAATGAACAGTCTGTCTCCCTCGGTGTACACATAAGCCCACACTCATACGGGGTGAAAGGAAAGGTGTGTAAAAATTTCAATAATGTCAAAATCTTGAACGTATTCACGCTCAGACAATCTTGATATTTTATTCTTCATTCATTAACCGACTTCATAAAAAGGAGGAGGTTCTCAATTCGACTGTATTTTTTCATGTTTGTTACCTCCGTACTTTCGACTGGGTGAACAGATTTTGATGATTTTTTTAAAATTCAAAGCCGGTGCTTGTCATGTGGTCCCATATAAATTTGAGCGAGATCTGACAATGAAATCCATGAGAAAACTATATAAGTCTTAACTTTTCGTTAAGTATGTGCGTGACAAATGGACGAATAACTCAATATCACTCCAACCGATTTCAATGATTCTTTTTTTATTGTTATTGGAAACGATGTACTTCATTTGAAGTTGGATTTTTTTTTGTTAAAATTTTAGATTATTACCTATAATAGAAACTACCATTCCATGAAAAGTTAAAGTTTGATATAATTTTAAATTAGTAAACAAAGTGTATGAAACTTTGCTTGTTTATAGATACAGATTTTTTAGAAATTAGTATAATTATTGTAGCTATCTAAAAATCTATTTATAAGTGCGATAAGAAAATTACGAAATTACAAAAAAAGGTACCTACTATTTGAATTTAAAACTGGAATGCCAATTTTGCACATTGCACATTATATATTATGCAGCAGAAACAAAAACCTATCACAACAATCCTAAATTATTCAAAACAAAACTAATAATACGGATTCGATACACGGATATCCGATACTTTCGACTGGTTACGGAGCTCCTTAACATAACAATACAAACTTAACGATCAAACATAATATATCCAAAGCGTATTATAAAAACTTGAGAGACTTTACAACGCCATCGTTTACGTTAATAAAATGTGTCAGAAGTGTTAGAACTTAATGAAGTTCAGTCGCACCTATAATAAAACAAACGAATATAAAATTTATTAATGAAGCCCTTAGTAGAAAATAAACTCGTCTTTAATTAATGGAAAAAGTTGGAAAATCCTTCTCAAACGAAGTACTTTGATATTAGCAAAGAAAATGGCCCCTTAACCAGTATTTTAGAGTTACGTGTAGAATTTCTCAAAGGGATTAGCGAAAACAGCGCTCTCACTTAAAAAGTCTTTAGAGACCATCAAAATGTTTTCGGACTCACGATTAATTTATGCTAACGTAGACATTAATCTTACGTAATCTACTAATTAAATGAAATGGCAGGAACATTAGTATCTATAACGATGGTAGTATCTATCTAGTCTATTTCTATGCATAGGTAATTGCATATTCTTACTTAGATGATCCTAAACTTTTCAACAAACTAAAAAAAATGGAGGATGTTCATAATTCCTTTCTTTTCCATTTCCTTGTTACCTTAGAACTTCGTCATATTAAAAGATTTGTTTGAAAAGGATGGAAAGGAAATAATTCTCAAACTTCAATAATGATGTTGCCATCCATGTGGAAGGAGTTTATCAAATTTTATAGGTGTACTAATGAAAATTGTGATATATTTTTCTAAAACATATTTAGAGACAAATTGTAAGCGTTCACGCATAATATACACTTTCACATCAATCCATGATAAATTCTTTGACTCTAGTGAACGAATATATAAGTTCTATGTTTGACTCATTTACGATCTACAATGTTAAGCAATAACTAAGGCTAAGGTCGTAAAACACGCTCAATTTGATGTTGACGATTGCTGGCCCTAATTTATAGCTTGCCCTGCGCCCATATGTGAATGCGAATGATGTAACTTATAAGTTGGAAAACTTTCGACATAACTTATCCTTGGTACGTCATGCTAACCGTTCTAATATTTAGAGAAATAACTCGAAAACTTTAATTGATTTGCAAATCATTGTTTAGAAGTTTTTTGTTTTCACAATTAAACAATAACGTTTTAAATTGTTCTGTTTTTATAATTAACTTTGCTTTCGTGAGCCAATTTCACGGCTTTATAATGATTCTTGATTATATTTTTATTATTAGGAGTAGAAAATTATTTTAATTACAAGTCGGAGTATTTTCATAATATTATTCCTGGCTTTTATAGGGGGTAAAATAATTATTGATAGGCAACTTTAGCACAGGTGAAGACTAATAAATCACAGATATTAAAATTGTCTTAGGTATTAATTGTAATTAATTATTATGTATAAAAATTATTAATTATTACATAATCTAATTTAGGTATAAGATCTCGTCATACTTTTATTAATTATAAACAAGTTTTTAGATTTAATAGATACCTTAAACGGTGAAAAAAAAGTTATGACAAATAAAATATAATGTAGTCACTTTAACATTAAAACTGAAATTTGCAACAACAAAACAACTGCCACGGACAAATCAAAAAATACCATCATACATGCATTCACAGAAAACCATGAATAAAACAATTAATCACTTTCGTTTTTAAATCGAATTAAAATTCACGTCCAAGTATCAAGACAGTTAGGTCGGCCGATCGGCGCACACGCACACCTTTTGAATCGGTAACCGTGGGGCGAAACACCGCACTTTCAACCGAATATTCAGTCCACGACCGTCTCTCTACTGTGACAGACGACAGGACAGACATGTTTTATACATAGATAACGAAAGAAACGATTATTACAACAGCCAATCTGTATGGCAGTGATCTGCTCCTTCGTTTGTGATTTGTTCTTCCGGTGATTTCTGTGACCGACTGTACTTGCGGGTACTCTAGTGCTTGTTCTGTGGTGCCTCAGTAATATTTTTTTTGGTTCCTAGTGTACTATTTTTCCGGGAAACTACAAAATGGTAAGTTTAGTGTTAAGTGATATAATTTTTATTATTAAAAATACTAATATTATAAAAATAAATACGAATATTTATAAAAAATACTTTATTTAAAATAAGGTAAATACATTTTAAAATATTAATAAAAATGAAGATAATTATTAATATTGTAATTTTTCTTTAATTAAATTCGTCACGACTCTTGCTCAGTGCAATTATAAAGTGCTTAAAACACTTTCACTTATACGAAATAATTAAATTACATAAATTAACAGAAAGTTTAGAAAGTATTCAAATGACTTTGAAAATTTAGAGACTGAGTTATCAAGGTTAACTAGATACTCACGGAATCACCAATCTACTTTTACTAAATAATATATTTTTTTACAAAAAAAATATTTTATAATAATACATGAAATTATTAACTAAATAGGTATTCACTTTTCTAAGCGCAAAATTACTAATTATTAAAATGTACCCACCGACTTAACGTTGCAATAACGCAAGTATGAATCATATACCCATGTCATATAAACAACATAGTATTTTCAGAGCTGCTTGTAGATAAAATAATATTATAATCAAACTAATAATTATAGCTAGCCAGAGAGACTCTAAGCCGCAGAAATAAGTTTCCATGGCCTTGTAATTCGACGCTAAAGGATATTTCAACCGACTGGTCTATCAGCGCGTTATAAATCAAACCAGTCTCAACTTAACAACTTATTTTACGAAACTAACGAAGACTTTATTAATTTGCCGTTCGTAATTGATTTGGGATTATTAAAATTTAATTCTGGCGAAATAATTGATTTATCTTCACGGCTTCGATCCTAAGTGATTGAAAAAGTTAAGCAACAGCGGGCGCGGTCGATAGTCGGATGGGTGACCGCTAGTGACAAAAAATTCTTGAGCGTTTCCGCACTTCGGAAGGCACGTAAAGCCGTCGGTCCCGGTTGTTATCATAAGATAACAGTCGTTAAGCCATGTCCGAGACACTCGCGTTGGCCACTAACCCTTCCACCAATCCGCACTGGAGCAGGGTGGTGGAGTATGCTCTAGGCCTGCTCAAGAGGAGAGACCCGTGCTCAGTAGTGAGCTATTAATTAGTCGAAGCCAAGTGATTTATATCACGATGTTTTGCGTAAATGAAAAACAAAGTAACAACCTACAAGTTCTCACATAGATTGATAATCTTGAATTTAAGTTTAAAAACCCTCGATAGTTTTATTTACACTAAACATAGCTAAGAACACAGACAGACACACATATACATAGGCACACAGATACACACACGTCAAAGTTATAACACCCCTCTTTTTTCGTCGGGGGTTTAAAAAAATTACGTTGCGTACGCGAAATTTAATGAAAGACATCTCTTAAGCCTACGTCTACATAAATATGAACTGCATCTTAATAGACCTAGCATTCAAATTCAGTTGGATTGTGCCTTAATTTAATTATTATAAAAATCCAAGCTAGAATTTTGAAGAATCATTTTTGTACCTTTTTGAACCCTAATGACAATCTATAAGAGTCGGCATTAATATGGCACTGGTTAGTTCATTAAAACTATTATAACGATATGACTATTAATAATATTTTGTAAATAAAACAAAACATTGTGCGTTATTATTAATTGAAATACATTGTATATAAAAATTTGCTAAATTGACGTTGCCCTGGTTTTGAAAACGACAGACAAAAAACTTCTGGGCTACAGAAACACAAATAAATATACCAATATGTACCTTGGAGAATAAAATGAAACTTGGGTTATTATAAATTAAATTGCCCCGTGTAAATAAATCGGTCCTGTAGGCGTTATTTAAATAAAAAACAAACCAAAAGTAACGTTTTACAAGTCGTCGTACTTGACAAGTTTCGCGCGACTTGACGACAACTTTTTATGCATAAATCTGACATATTACTTTAGTTGCAGACAGAAATATCCTTGAAAAATATTAAAATAACTTTTGTTAATCCACTTGTTCCTATTCACTTTTTTTTAAATCACACCCGGCACAAATGTTATAATCTCCTGATAACTCAGAAACAGATAACAGAAAAAGAGAAGAGTTCTCAAGGAATACAGGGTATCTTTTTGTGGAAATAGCCGACAAACGAGCTGACGATCCACCTGATGGTAAGAAGCCTTCGTCGCTCATGGACATCAGCAACACCAAACGCCATATGATGCGTTGACTTCCAAGAAATACAAGAGAAGTAAATATAAAATATCATTTAGGTACGAGACTCAAGAGCAGGAAGCTTTAAGCGCTGTTGCCGTAGCAAAAATGCTACGATAAATAATTATAAATCAACAATTGGAATCTCCTCGACATCAACTTCATATGCGCAGGGTCTCTTTGAACTTAGTGGATATTGGATATAACGAGGCATTCCATGATTTTTACGATGTTAAGTAATAGAATTTATAGAGAACTTAACCTCCATTTACTACAAAAATTATTTTGGATCGTGGTGTTGGAAACACCATCTTCAGACTGATTCTGGTTA
>CAWVQL010000193.1:0-15892 GCA_963932265.1 Thymelicus lineola | reverse complement strand
TCTCTGCTTAAGCGCCTCTTGGCCCGAACTAACTAAAAATTAAGTTCAGAACTGTAAAGAAATGTACTAAACTCAGTGAAATACAAGTCTTCAGAAGTCAGTGTTTTAATTATTCAGTCCTGCGATCCAGCCGACTGCGAGCCCGTCTGGTGGCCCATGCAATCAATCGAAATCAGTAGAACCCAAAGAGGGGAATTCCAATGGCGGAAACACCACACACCTTGGCAAACATTTTGGTAATCAGACATCGCCGGATCATGATAGAATCTACTGTGGCGTGAGTTTATTGACATAAAGAAACAAGCGACAACGTCAACTGTTTAGTCACTTCATTCATCGGACCGACGCGACGAGCGCGTCGCACGCGTGTTCTATGTAAAACAAAATTTGTAATTCAATTTTAAGTGTACGATGCCACCTGGCGTTCCACGCGCCTCAACTACCCTTCGGAATATATTAACAAATTAACCTGCGAGCACCCATTTGGGTATTGGAAATGTCGAGTTCCTCTCGTGCTATAAAATAAACTCGTTAAGTTTTCAATAACGATTTTTAGTAAAATATTTTTCACAGTGACGGTATCATTATACCGTTTTATATCGATCTCCTGCACATAATCTGGATACGAATCTTGCACTTCTATACTCAAATTCAAAATCCAAACTCATTTAATCATGTAGGTATGTTTTCAATACATTTAAGAATGTATTTTTTTTAATCTACCCCCAATTTGGGGAATGTTTTACGGGAGGAGAAGAAATGGCGAAAAAAACTCCTCAGCACATCTTTTAAATTAGTACAAAGTGTTACAGAATAAACCTTTGTGAGCCTGGATGCGGCACAATTATTTTCAGGCGATTTTGTCATTATATTATTAAGCATTAAGGGCATTAAGTCCGCCCTTTGTAAGCCTAGCTTGTAGGTTTTACAATAAAGATTGTAAATAAATAATATTCAATAAATTGGAGAAGTGGATGATTCGGAAAATGGTAAGACAGTGAGCGTTTACAATTTACATCGTTTTAGTGAAACTCATTAAAACACAGTTTTACACTTGTTACAAATTTAATAACTACGCGATTATAACTGATACACACGATACTGAAGAGATTACTATGCGACTCGAATAAGATAACCGATCAATAATGGAACGCGGTGAACTCGAAGATTGCGGTATGGTATTTACAATAACCTAACGTCACACGTTGCGTTCCGCTCAGCTCGGATGCTGTCTCAAAAGAGCCCATTCACCAATGGGCTGGCAAGTCAATGACTCCTCGGTTATACCGTCGCTATTAATAATAATAGTAATTTTTATGTGAAGTCCACCAAGTGAGCCGGCTGCTGCCTCTCGCGACACTCGGTGTTAAGGGTCAGTATTCTGAGCATGCCCTAGCCTATACGCATGGTAATAAAATATAATACTACCATGCCCTTTCTAGCTTTGCTACTAGCGGTCATCCCGTTTGAAAACCCTGAAAGTTGCCACATTCAATTAATGCAACATGTACTGGAGCATTTCGTGTTTAGTTGTAAATATTTATAGGCTGCAAGCTCGACATGTCGGGTAAAATGCACGCTTTGGTGTTACATTATCATAAAAATTATTATAGTTCTTTGACACGAACGAATGGCTTCCATTGTTATGTACGTATACACTTTGTGTTATCAAATGACATCAAATTCAGGCTGAAAGATGCAGCGTATGAGTCTCACACTTCAAGCAATCTTCGTATGGGATAAGGCCAAGGCTTATTTGTGAGCTTAAACGAGTGTAAAACAGTGTTCAGTGAATTTAGATTTACTATTTAAACTCAGATGTATCATTAAGTATTAAAAGTTTTGCAAGAGGAATGAAAGCGAAATACCCCAGTATTCAGACCGGTCCTGTTTTTTTTTTTATATGAAATAAGTTAATGCTTGACAACGATCCCACCTGATGGTAAGTTGCGATGAAGTCTAAGATACGCACTAGCTTAATAAATACCTATTCACTGTTCTCTTGAAGACACACTGTTCTCTTGAGTCTCACACTTCAAGCAATCTTCGTATGGGATAAGGCCAAGGCTTATTTGTGAGCTTAAACGAGTGTAAAACAGTGTTCAGTGAATTTAGATTTACTATTTAAACTCAGATGTATCATTAAGTATTAAAAGTTTTGCAAGAGGAATGAAAGCGAAATACCCCAGTATTCAGACCGGTCCTGTTTTTTTTTTTTATATGAAATAAGTTAATGCTTGACAACGATCCCACCTGATGGTAAGTTGCGATGAAGTCTAAGATACGCACTAGCTTAATAAATACCTATTCACTGTTCTCTTGAAGACACTGTTCACATTGTAGGTGGGCGGGAACACCCACGCAGGCAACTTATTCCAGTCCCTCGCGGCACGCACTATGAAAGATGAGGCGTGTCGCCTCGTTCGCAGCGGCGGGATGTCTACGACGTATGGATGGATGCTTGCCATCCGACGGGTTGTTCGATAGAGAAACGGGGATGGGGGAATTAATTCGTGCAATTCCTGAGCACACTCTCCAAAATGTGTATGGTGTCGGAATCCAGCGGTTTCCCGGTGTCTGCTTAAGGTCATCACTAACTGGTCGGAGGACCGGTTGAACTACCGCCCATTAGGGCTGGCCTATGTCCAGCAGTGGATTTCAAAAGGCTTGGTAAAAGATAGATATACCCCGTTATCAGAAGGGTAAAATTCTACAATCATTGATCTAGATTCTAAAGTCTAGACCAATCTAGACCAAGTGACATTACTTATTACAGAAGTCTTGTAAGTGGGAATTGTAGTACGTAATGAGAATTATTTATTAAAAAAACGAGCCTATTTGTGAACACGAGTAAAACCATTCGACGCCGGCAAATATTTTATTTATGGAAAACACATTTCAAAAATCGGGTGAGTGATAAAAAAGTATGCGTATCGGCCATAATGCAGCGCTGTTGCGACAATAAATTTGAATTAAAACCATGCACTTTATCGTTAGAGCGCAGGGAAAGCACCATATTGCATTTTTGTTGACACCACCCGCTGGCCGCCGGGCCGCACCAGGTTTATAGTTTTACATCCAAACAGATTAAAGAAACGTTTTTATAGTTTCATTCATTTCTCGGGATCGCCCTGAAAACCAGCGGTCGTAGTTTTACTGCGGCCATTGCTGAGTGCGGTTCCTTGTCATACAGTTTGACTGCAATTCAATACTATCATAGTTGTATAAGTTTATTTCTTTTTTCTTTTCCTTGTTATTGCAGCATCTTATGAAATAAAAAATATTCTATTCTATTCATTCGATTTTAAAATGTTTTATATCATACGGACAACACTGAAAGTCAGACTACGTCATCGTATCAGATTATCTTTGTCTAATTCTTTTGCTACAATGTGTGTTGGCTTGAAAGAAGCTGTAAGTTACATTTTACTTCCTAAATTACGGAGAGTACTTCCTAATGCTACTATGGCTGTGTAGCTTGCTATGTATCTAAGCAATATAGCCATAGTATCAAGTTCGTGTCCCAGTGCCGGATTTATATTCTTAATAGGTAGGCCAATTTATTTCCGCCGCCCCATGTACCTTTCTAAAATAATATAATAATTTTCCATTCATAGTAAGGAAGGCACTGAATTAGTCACTAAGAAAGTGCGTAAAAAAGCACAAGAATTACAATTTTTTGCGACACTTTTTAATAGCAAAATCATCTATAATATTATCATCTTCTAAAATCTGCCGCCCGGGCGCCCCTAGGCCGCGGTCTATACGGCCTATTGACAAATCCAGGACTGTCGTGTCCCACGTTAAAAGAATGACTTAGAACTCACAGTTCTAAAAATATTGCAATTCCGTGAATTTTGACGGAACTTTATTAATAAGGGAAGGGGGGGCATAACGGGGACGTGAAGGGAAATAGCCAATATCAGAATAAACAAAATATATTAAGTAATTATTATAATCATAGCACTTTGGTTACATATTAGGGTTATCATTTGGCATAGAATTTGGCGAAGTAACTAATCAATTATTGCTTAAATTTTAATTTTACGAAACCCTTATGAAAACCCCATTGTGCCCCGTGTTAGGGGCAATATGGGGTACATGGTTATTTTATTCACAATATGTGCAGATGTGAATTTCTTCTGGGTTCTCGTCGTCAATACGAGCACAGGCTGTATGACACCATCGTCTGTACAGCTGGCAGGACACCCAAACCTCCGCAGACTTTAAATATGTATGTTTCTCATCAAGGCAATACAGGCATAAAGTATCCACGTCTACGTTTTGTACAATGTATGTATTGCCTCTCGAACTTTTCTTTTTGTACGTTCGTACCATATTTAATACCTAAAACAAAATTAAAATTCCAATATCAAATATTCACATCATTCCTTTAGGCCACCATACATAATAGGGGTACCCCGTCATGCCCCCACTGGTAACATTATGTGAAATAATTGACAAAAAAACAAATCAATGTATAGTTAGCGTGATTTTGTTTAAAACATATCAATAAATAATATCTCTACAAAAACACTACAAATAAACAATAATAGTAATGAAAACACTTAGCTTTTTACATGTGTTTTCGTATTCACTCAAAATTAGATGAAATCACATCAAAAAATATTTATTTTCGTAAAAACCAAACGACTGCAGACTAGTCGCCGGTCACTGTCGGATTAAATACTGATACAAAATGGTCATTTATTAGTGAAAACTACAAACGTCTAGTGTGCATCGTTACTTGTTTTTTTGGGTGACCCCGTTGTGCCCCGTGACCCCGTTATGCCCCCCCCTTCCCCTACACAAAAGTTGACTGGTCATATTTCGTAAATTTTCCATAGCATGTCAAACAAATAGGTACATTTTCATGTTGTGTACCTACATAATATGAACACCGAGTTAGAGGACAGTACAATTTTTCAAAGCAACTACAGAGATATTCTGAACACACATTGTTTAAAAAACTCTCTAAAAATCTCATGACGTGGTTCTTCTTTGACACGAGTTTACCAGGATTCCGGATTCCGGATTCCGGACTCCGGGCGCCGGGCACCGGAACGCCGTGTCTGCCGGAACATTTTGAAACATAAACAAAAATATTTCAATAAGCGCCCACCGCTCTGCTTTATTAAATTCCCCCGATCGGGTTAAAATTATTCTCGTACTTCAATTACCTCAAAATTTTAATTAAACAAAATTAATCCCTTTGAAAATTCAGGAAGAATTCGCACAATTTATCGGGTAGATGTAAAAAGTTGCGTCCAAGTTCCTGTGCTTGCATATTTCAATTCTCGGAGTTATTGCAATAATTTTCTGGATCGAAGGGTTAAGTTTAGGATAAGGGCGTACATTGAAGTTCATTTTTGAAAACCGCTACGAATGCCTTGTTGTAGGTACTCGTATATTCGTGAAATGCCAATATCGGTTGTCGGTTGATTTTCCTAATAAAAAGCTACAAATATATATGTACTACAAATATATAACACGCTTTCTTGACAAAAAATTAAATTAAATTTTAAACGCTATCAGCCATTTTGGTGACGTAATATTGACAAAAACAAAAGTCGTGTTTATTCATTTAACGTTAACAGCTATAAATATTTGGTGTTTTTTGGGAATACAATAATGTGCACTTATGACTCAAAATCAGAATCGTTAAATATATTTGTACATTAATTTAATTTTTTATCAAATTTCATAGTTTATTTTTCACTACCGAAAGTACCCTTTTACCGCAATTATCGGCAGTTCGGCACTGCTGTGATAAACTTTTACATATGTAAATTAACTGGTGGCCACACACTGGTTAGGATTCAACCATTATTCATAAATTTTTTAAGATTGAAATTAATTAAACAGAACTGAAATTTATTGTTAAAATAAACTTTGAAAAATTTATTTGAGTTGCGTATGTGTTTACACCATATCAGTTGAAAAGTCTGCGCAATATTCGTAGTATCTACCTCTACAAAATCACGGTCTCACTAAACGCTTTTTATTTGACTTTGGTTCTACCACGATAGAAACAGGGCACACTGAAAACCAGCGGTTGGGGCACTCTGCCACAACTAATGCTGAGTGTGTTCCTTTTTCGTCGTGTTTCGCAACAAATTTTAGCTCCTCATATTTTGTTTTTTTAAGAGCATGCATTTTTGTTATTTTAGTTTAATTTGTTGTGTAAACTAGCCAATTAAAGTTATTCTATTCTATTCTATTCTACCTCTTAACTCTAACTCATTATGTAACTATTCATAACATAAATGCAAACTAGATATAGATTATAATTATGCATACTAATACTAAAGAACGATATTCACACTCATAGAATATGCATACTTCTATGAGTGTGAATATCGTTCTTTAGTACGAAATGATAAAAACTTTGCAGAGTATCAGAACTGTGTGTAACAAATAACATGGTAGGCGATAACCGTAAAAATTCAGAGCCTATTAAAGCGGTTACCTTTGTGTAATCAAATTTAACTAGTAACCGACAATGGTCGCGAAAATTTATTAGTTTTTGTGTGTATTAAAATTTATTAAATGGAAATGATTACTTTTATCGTATTTGGGAGTTTTGCGACCGACTGCGGTGGAGCGCTCTGCGGGTTCGTGTGATATGGTAGAATTAAACTTTTGAATTTTATATTTGAACTAGTTGTGCCGCGCAGTTTCACCCTCGTTAATTTGTGGAAAAAACCAACTACTTAAATATATGATGCTACAGCTATATGCTATGCCTATAGCCTTCCTTAATAAATGGACTATCAAACACAAAAATAAATTTCAATTCAAACCAGTAGTTTAGCTTAGCGCGTTCATTGTTCAACCAAACAAATTCTTCATCTTTATTATATTAGTAACTAGCAATCGCCCTCGCTTCGCTTCGGAAGAAATCTTAGGCGCTTTAGTTAACTTACATAATATACTCTTAAAGCAGCATGATCGCTCATTAGAACAACGTTACTATGAAAGGTCAATACTTGAAATAATGATTCGATATTTTTAGGGTTCATTACCTCGAAAGAAAAAACACGGTTCCCTTAAGATCACTTACTCCATTGCCCGTCTGTCTGTTTGTATTTCAAGACCTTTTTTCTCAGGAACGTGTGAAGGTAACAAATTAAAATTAATCCAACACTCAGGTCTGCAATCCCTAGGAGCTGTGAAAACATATAATATTCTGTATCCTCAACGCAATCAAAAAACATTCGGCTAGAAGGAATGTCTTAGGTAAAACAGTGGCGTAACTATACCATCTGGGGCCCGTGGCAAATTCTTTTGATGGGGTCCTATAAAATACTCAGGTACAATATAAAAAAATATTTTTGAGCTCACGGCCTCTTGGGCTGGGGACCTCTTGGGTTGGAGGCCCGTGGCATTTTGCCAGCCCTGCCACCCTGTTGTTACGCCACTGAGGTAAAACGTAGGTTAAGATATTGCTTCACAGAAAATGAGAAAATTCAGCACTCTGCACTCTCAACACGATGTTCCTCAGGACTGCATTATAACAGAACTACAACATCACTACTACGGAACTCTAAAAATGACGGAACACTTAGTTATTTCAAAGAACAATCCTAAGCTTGATTTAACACGCCGCAATACGTTTTATTTAGTGGATTTATGTATTTTATGATCAATAGCAATCGCCCTCGCTTCGCTTCGGAAAAAATCTTAGGCGCTTTAGTTAACTTACATAACATACTCTTAAAGCAGCATGATCGCTCATTAGAACCACGTTACTATGAAAGGTCACTCGAAATAACGATTCGATATTTTTAGGGTTCATTACCTCAAAAGAAAAAACATGGTTCCCTTAAGATCACATACTCCATTGCCCGTCTGTCTGTTTGTATTTCAAGACCTTTTTTCTTAGGAACGCGTGAAGGTAACAAATTAAAATTAATCCAACACTCAGGTCAGCAATCCCTAGGAGCTGTGAAAACATATGATATTCTGTATCCTCAACGCAATCAAAAAACATTCGGCTAGAAGAAATGTCTTAGGTAAAACGTAGGTTAAATAAAAAATCTTCAAACTGTGAATTTGTAAGTATCACAAAAAAAAAAAAATTTAAACCTATTTGCAGAACTTGGTAATTTGATCGGGACCCATGTCGATACATAATATATGGGGACAATAGTTTTTCAACGGCAAAGTTAAGTTTGTTCCGTTTATCTTTTCGTTACACAGCTATGTTAGGTTTTACTAAATAGCTAAGTTAGGTTCAACAACCATAGGTCACACTGAGCCGGTTACTTTTACTTATTACTATTATTATTTCATCATATTATTTTCTAAAGAACAATGCCCAAAAATTGTTTTTCATTTTTGTTAGCGTCTTAAAACGTCAGTTATACCGAAGCAATTCAATTATTTTTTTACGTATTTTAAAATTAATACCTGTACCCGTATTACCCAGCGTAAAATAATTTTATTAATAAGTAATGAATTGACTATAATAACAATGATGTCAACAATGTCCATTTTCATTCGGGCACTCACTTCGATACATAGCTTGTATCAAGCAAGATATAGGGAGACTTCTGGCCAATATTACAGACAGAATTTCGTTATAAATGTTGGTATGACAAATGTAATAATGTCAAATTTCCATTTCCGGTTGTCAATAAAAAAAAAGTCAAAATAAAATAATGGTAAAAATTACAGGCAGCCGTAAGTCTCCCCTACTCTATGACTCAATGGTTATAAGAATTCAATCTCAAAATAATTTGGTTCTGGGGTGTGGCGGCTGAAAATTCTTATATATCTAAGCTCAGAAATTAAAGCGGCGATTTTTAGAATTTTTTTTATTTTAAGACGCTAAAGTTGAAAATGAAATAATACGATGTATGGCAGTTTGGCATTGTTCTTTGTGTTTCCTACAACCCTTAGTACTTAAATAACATTGAATAAATAAATTGCATGATGACGTTTGCTGATCCATTAGTATTTCACATTAGGTACCCAGACTTTAAAAAAAGCAATAGTCATATATATCCTTCTCCAAGGTACAATCTATGTCTATACCAAAACACATCAAGATCAAATCTCATCGCTGAACCAGATGAGAGAAAGTTAAGGTTAATTCGATGAGTTATGTGAGAATGGTAAAAAGGAATAAGGAAGCTGGAATAAAAAGCCACACATTTTCGCATTATTACATTGTAGTTTTGGCAAATCAGTAATTCGGCAAAGGGAAGATATTGCTTCACAGAAAATGAGAAAATTCAACACTCTGCACTCTCAACACGATGTTCCTCAGAACTGCATTATAACAGAACTACAACATCACTACTACGGAACTCTAAAAATGACGGAACACTTAGTTATTTCAAAGAACAATCCTAAGCTTGATTTAACACGCCGCAATACGTTTTGTTTAGTGGAGTTATGTATTTTATTATCAATTATTCAATTTGTTCAATGTCTACTATTTCTACAACACTAAATTACGATTTTCAACCCCTTCCAGGATGAAATATAAAAAAATGCTAAATTCACGTTGGAGGCCATAATACGCTATTAATGATTTAAAAAAAGTGAATACAAAAATAGATATTTAGTAAAAAAAATACTTCAGTGCCATATTCTAACTCCATCTTGCGAAATATAAATAAACTAAGAAATGCATGTATGCCTTATTTTGTGGGAAGAAAAGGTTTTTGTAAGTTTAAAACAAATTAAAAACTCGTTTCTCGGTTATCGTGCAAGTATAGATTTACAACTTAAAAAATTATTTATTTCGAAATCACAGACATTCACTTCAATTATATTTATGTGTATTTGAATTATTGTAAATTTGTAAAAAATAAGTACTTCAGTGCCACGCTTTTGCTCCACCTTGCAAAATATAAAAAAAACTAAGAAATGTATGTACCTATGCCTCAATTTGTGTTAAAAAAGGTTTTTGTATGTTTAAAACAAATCGACTCATATTTTATTTTCTCGCTTTGTTATGGAACCCTAAAAAATTGCCTATAATTTAAGTTGAAGACTCGATATTGTAATAAAGTCCTGCTGAAATCCATTCAGTAGCTTCAGAGATTAATGAAGACAAACAAACAGACAAACAAAAATTAAAAAGCTCATTTTTCGGTTTTGATATCCTGCTAGTAACGATTTACAACATGAAAAATGCAGCTATTTCGAAATCACAGGCAGACATAATTATATTATGTATTAAAGGTGTATGTATTAAAGTCGTTGGCGTGAATCAACAAATACAGAGCCATCTAGTTGCCAAGATAGTAATTGATTTATCTATTGGATATCGGTTACTCATACAGACTTAATTTGCGTTTTTCTACCACTTCCCAGGTGAAATTTATAAAATACTGAAATTATATTGGAGGACATAGATACGCAAACAATATGCTCTTAAAAACAAAATACAAAAATAGATATCCACTCAGTAATAGGGATTCGAATTAATGAAAAAAATAACCTTTGAATGCATTTTATGGCCTTTCCATGCAATATAAGTAAAATCTAAGAAATGCATGTATAACTCTTTTTGTACGGAGAATACGTTTTTAATAGTTTAAAACAAATCAGCTGATATTTTTTTATTTTTCCATACAAACCATCCCTAAGGAACCCTTTAGTATGGAACCCTAAAAAATTGCTTAGTTGTTAAGTTGAAGACTTTGCAATATCCTAGTAAAAGTGTTGTTACAATTCGTTCAGTGGTTTCGGAGATTAGCGGAGACAAACAAACAGACAGACAGACAAAAATTTTAAAAACTCATTTTTCGGTGTTGGTATCGTGCAAGTAACGATTTGCAACTTGAAAAAATCATTTATCTCGAAATCACAGACAGACTCTTCAATTTTATTAATATGTATAGATTAAAGGTGTATGTATTAAAGTCGTTGGCGTGAATCAACAAATACAGAGCCATCTAGTTGCCAAGATAGTAATTGATTTATCTATTGGATATCGGTTACTCATACAGACTTAATTTGCGTTTTTCTACCACTTCCCAGGTGAAATTTATAAAATACTGAAATTATATTGGAGGACATAGATACGCAAACAATATGCTCTTAAAAACAAAATACAAAAATAGATATCCACTCAGTAATAGGGATTCGAATTAATGAAAAAAATAACCTTTGAATGCATTTTATGGCCTTTCCATGCAATATAAGTAAAATCTAAGAAATGCATGTATAACTCTTTTTGTACGGAGAATACGTTTTTAATAGTTTAAAACAAATCAGCTGATATTTTTTTATTTTTCCATACAAACCATCCCTAAGGAACCCTTTAGTATGGAACCCTAAAAAATTGCTTAGTTGTTAAGTTGAAGACTTTGCAATATCCTAGTAAAAGTGTTGTTACAATTCGTTCAGTGGTTTCGGAGATTAGCGGAGACAAACAAACAGACAGACAGACAAAAATTTTAAAAACTCATTTTTCGGTGTTGGTATCGTGCAAGTAACGATTTGCAACTTGAAAAAATCATTTATCTCGAAATCACAGACAGACTCTTCAATTTTATTAATATGTATAGATTTTCGGTGTTGGTATCGTGCAAGTAACGATTTGCAACTTGAAAAAATCATTTATCTCGAAATCACAGACAGACTCTTCAATTTTATTAATATGTATAGATTAGTATAGATGTATTTAACACATCGTAAAGATTTTTTACATCTACTAACTCGATCGATATCAGTAGGTAAATGAGACATAAAAAACTTTTATTATGTTTTATTTTATCAACGCAAATAGTTCTTTTTTTTAGAATTTCTGTCTTTTTGTGAGTTTATTACTGTTTATCTCAGAAACAAAGTACTTAAGGCCGGAATTTTTGTTACCGATTGAGAAAATTGACAAAAATATTTATTTACTTTTAGACTTTCTGTTAATATTCAATAAATAAATGGTAATAAAGTTTTATTTCTTAAATTTTTAAAAATCATTTCCTTGCTTCCTTCACTTTCGCCATAATATGATCGACAGTGTAAATAATATGGTTTCTCCACGCAAAAGCTGTGTTATGGAACTTTGTTCCAAAAATACAGAAGACATTTTTCGAGTCTGGCATAGGTTTGTAGAAGCAAAACGAGGGCGGTTACTATTTAAAAATAAGTTACATAGATTATTATAATTATTTGTTCATTCTAGCTTGAAGGTTTTCCGAGAAATTTATTCAACGACTTGTAGCGAGTTAAATTGGGTTCAGTTTTCCCAGCTAGAGCAAAAGTGTTCCGAGTTTGTCATAAATAAGGGGTTGGTCGAACAGGTTCTTGGTAATGTCTCATAATAATGTGTTTCATGTTCGAAAATGGAATAAAATGGAATGAAATTCGCGGTTTATTGAATTCCGCTGCCATTATATCAGTATTGACAGAGACAATTAAATTTTCCGATTTAGTGCGACGACCAGCCACAACCGGAGTGACGTCTAGACCCCACATCCATCCACACATCCATCAGCAATTTGGAGGTCTACTGCAAGACATAGCCCCCCTCTAACATGCGTCACTCTGAGCAGTCCTTCTGAATCCTGTTAAATGTCGCAGCTCAAAAGCAGCGAAAGCCTTCTGTAATTCAGACGGCTTGGTCGGATACTGTGCCCCTTTTCCGAGCGAAAATGAAAGATTTGTGAAGAAAAGATCTGAAAAATAATGATTCATCCAAGTGCCAACGAGCACTTACAGACTCAGAAGATCGTAGTATTTTATATAATATATATACGAGTTCTAAAGAAAAAATATGATGGCCGCTATCCAGACATGACCAAACCTCGAGGAATTTTTAGCTAAGGGAATTTTCAGATGAACTGCTATACGAACACATCTATAAGCTAAATGTATTATTTAACCTTTTGTGATGCCCCTCATTGAATAATATCGAGACGACTAACGAACACTCCTGGAGAAGCTCGCTGAGGTATGTGTGATACATATGAGTAAACACTTATCTTTATTACCAAGTTAATAAGGTACTCGTCATCCATGGAATGTTTTTCCATGTTTTAATTTAGGTCAGACTAGTTGTAAGCCTGGCTTCAATTTCGGTTACTGTTTATGCGTTACTGTTGCCTTCACTGATATTTATGGGCATTTGGCATCAGGCTCTTATGCTTCTTTGTCAGGTTTACATAAAAAATACAAGCCTAATTTGTGGCACAAGGCATTTCAAGTTAACTTTGGGTTTTTAAAGCATCATTTTATCATTTCCCCCTCTCCGTAACTTTTGTAACAAACTGCAAGAGGTAAATTTCTCCAGCATCACGCAAATGTTATTCACCAGAAATACCACACAATGTTTGAGATGCATCCCACTCGAACATTAATTTCTAGCGTGCAGCAGTATTTGCTCCGAAATATGTGTACCGAATAGGTATTTCAGAGACAGGCGGAAATTCTGTTCTGGAGTTTGAGTTAGGACAAAGGGTTTTGAAACGGTGAATACATTGTATGAAATTAGCGAAACAATACAAAAATCTAGACGATATGCTTGTGTGTTTGTTTGAGTTGCACGTTTCTACTTTGTTATCTATTCATGTTTCTACATTAGTTTTTGTCGCGTTTTCGGCCTATCATTGTTGTTATTACAATGTTGGTAAATGAGTAATGAACTGCAGCTAATTTATAATTTATTAAAACATAATTATAATGAAAAGAAAGTAAGACAGCCGATTATAATAACGATGGTAGGTAATCAGTATTACTGTCAGTCGCGCGGTCGGGACTCACACAATGACACTACCCGAGTGTGAATCAGGAATGTGAAGGTTTCCTAGAGAGAAATGAAATATTCCGGGTATTGTGTGTGATTATTTTAGACATGAAGTAACAAAGTAAAAGCACCAACGATACGTTTCCAACAAAGAAGAAACCGGGGCACCTCTTTATTACTGACTCTCCGATACTGTGATCAATTCACGTAATACCAAGAGGCTATCTAACCTACGCCTGTACTCGAGATTTAAAAGATTGATCTTCACCAAATCGGGATCACCATTAAGTTCTATTGTTTTCCATTGAAATCAAAGCTGATTGGTAATATTTTGTGGCATCAATTAAAATGTGATAACAGCACTTACTCCACACATTGACGAATCTGCTTCTTCTACAGGGTTAAAATCTGACTTTGTGTAGTGCTATATAATTAAGTACAGAGAGCAAGTTTGAATAAAAAATGGGAGTAGCTCTTTTGACTCAATTCATCATATTATCCAAATCTTTAAGTAAAGAAAAAACCTATTGGCTTTTTTCGGGCACTCTGCTTATAAAATATTCTGTTTTAAAACTCCATTTTTAAAGCAAACTTTAACACTACAGTATAGTACCCTGTAATACAGTTGAAAACTGTATTGTTCTAACGAATTCCCTAAATAAAGATAACTGCGGAACTAAAAAAGTTAACTTCATAGAGTTGAAAACAATCAGAATTGAACCACCAATGAACTAATGTAGTGACCGAATGTAATAACATTATATTAGGTCATTGATTCATTGGCACTGGTCAAATATTTGTTCACTATTTTGATAATAAATGCAGCAGTGCAGCATATTAGTGTTGTTGTTTTTTTAATTAAAAACTGAATTACAAATTAGCGTTAAACTGAGCCATTTCATTTCATTTTCATTATCCTAGACAAAATTGTTTTTGGCCGTATTAGATCTAACTAGAATATTGACCCCAATCCCCTGTCTATGACTAGGTTTAGACCTGTAAGAGGGACAGAAGCCGCCCACCTCTTTTTCTGTTCCTAAACACAACACGTTTTATATAAATAATAAATTAACTAGAAATAATAACTGTCACTTCTACAATTATTTAATGCTATGGGCTACTTCGTATATTGGTGGTTATTGTACCCCGATGTGTAGTACATTTCACTTATATAGGAATTACACTCATAAAGGGAAGTTTTGCATTTGCGCTTTCTCGTTTTTATGTTCGCGTATCAACTGGATTTTTTCGTATTTTGTATGCTTTAAGGGTTTTGTTGATATTACGATACAGAGTAAATCATTATTTTATATCATTTATTGATGTTTTTACAAACTTTTATTTAACTTGGTTTGTTTGTTCCATCCATCCAACCATCAGCCCTTGGAGGTCCACTGCTGGACATAGGCCTCCCCTAACTTGCGCCACTCTGACCGTTCCTGAGCCTTCTGAATCCAGCGGATGCCCGCTGTCTTCTTCAGGTCGTCAGTCCACCTGGTCGGGGGGCGTCCTATGCTCCTTTTTCCGGGACGTGAGCGCCATTCGTTTGTTTGTTAGTATGTAATAAATATGTTAGTTCTGATGAGAGTAGATTTTTATGATAATGGAGACGCGATACTCACAGGGTTGGCTCCAGAAATCTCAGTGAGCTGTTGAGCTGTTACTCAATCACATACATAAGTATATGTATTTAGTTTTGAACAGTATATTTAGAATATTAACCTTATTTAAAGATATAAATGATGTGGATGGACACAATTAAGATACTAAGCTAGAGTCTAGTCTCTATGGAGATACAGGTTTTTCCCATCCCCGTTCCTCCATTCCTGGATAACCACCAAAATATGCGTTTCAAGAAATAATTCGTTAATTTAGGAATCACAACCCAGCAACGTGTGATGCAGACCCAGGTAATAAGCATAGATGTAAACTAGCGCTTCTTAATAATAAGAAAAGAAGTAGTATTTACCCTGTTTAAGTACATCCAATTTATATTTCAGTTTAAGTTCAATAAATTTTCTGTTTGCACTACCTACATAAAGCACTTCGGTGTATTATACTCGTACCAAGGAATAGTTTAATAACGCACCTATCAAAGCGTTGTAAGAGTAAAGTACATTGCAAAATCAACCACATTGCTCGAAGACAAGACGTATTTTGTAGACAATGCCGAAGATTCGCCTTGTT
>CAWVQL010000192.1:0-31853 GCA_963932265.1 Thymelicus lineola | reverse complement strand
TAATCCATTCTATTGATTTGCATTGATTATATTATACATTTTATTTACTTATATGGAGACTTTAAAATGAAATTAACGTGTTTTCAAAATTATTGAATAATTGAGATAAACGTGTTTTCTCAATTATTGAATAATTGATCCATAAGACAATAAGAATTGATATCTTTAAAATGCATAGGAAACGATTTGAATGCAACTGAATAAACATAATTTTATTATATAGTGATATTAAAGAACATACACCCTAATTATAAGAGTGTTAGACCACATTATGATCTTTTGTTACAAGCATTGTAGCTGCGAACGAATTTAACTCCTATTCCATAGAAATTTGGATTTGTTTTGGTTAACAGGAAGAACTCGAAGGATCTTATATTTTGCGTTCCAGTTGAATTTCTCGGAGATGTAGCGTAGCTACGAGCCTCGAGCCAGCTGAGAGCACATTAGGCTGAATAATATAGAAATCCCTTTTACCCGACATATGAACGTTATTATTAGTTTATGCAGGATAAAATGTGTACATGAAATAGTTATTAAATTGCTTCCTACATCACATCACACTCCGGCATTTTGGATACTCTATGTTTCGGATGGCATACACGTACACAAAAAAGGGACTAAAAACATCTACATACAGAGAAAAATATTTATCAGTCACTCTATCAGCGTAGCTACAATCCTGCTTCCTATTAATAATTATTTCAAATGTAAAATTTGTGAGGATTTATGGATCTTTCTTACTATAATAATCTAATATTTAAAATTCTCGTCACAGTATTAGTAACGAAACTTCTCTGAAACGGCTTTACTGATTATTATGTTTTGAGTGTAAATTCAGTAGGTCTGAGAATAGGACATAAATTATTTCTCATACCCCTAAGTAATATAAGGGTAGTCTACCAAAATTTTATTTTTATTTTTTGGCAAAAATTTTTTTACGTATTATTAAAAAATACATACAACAGGCTAAGATCCAGTGGCTTGCATCGGCTGTACCGATTTTAATGATCTCTGATTTGTTAAACCAACTAAATCTATAAAAGCTTAGTTAAAAGTATTACTACATTCGTTGATTGTTAGGCGATACGAAGTTCGCCTGGTCAGCTAGTAATATTATATAATTTCGTTGTTATAGTATTATATATTGTATATTGGTATTATTGTTACTATTTCACGCAAATCTACTGAACTGCATGATCTGGAATAAGACATAGTGTAAACGCGCGTAAAGCCACAAGCAGAGCGCTCGTCTGTTATACATTCATCTGGATCACACCATAAGTTGTAAAGTGTATAGGGATTGTTTTCCTTTAATTACTTTATACACTAACTAAATTCTAGCAATAAATTATTTGATTTGATTTTACTCGTCTAAAGTTAAAATTAAATGATAATAATTGTGTTAATGTAGAAACGCTTATAGCTTTGCGTCGATCCTGTGATCGAAAAAATTAAACAACAGCGGGCGCTGTCGATAGTTTGATGGGTGACCGCTAGTGGCAAAATCTCTTGATCATTTCCGTGCTTCGCAGGACATGTAAAGCCGTTGGTTCCAGTTGTTATCATAACAGTCGTTAAGCCATGTTTGGCCACTAACCCCTCCACCAATCTGCACTGGAGCAGCGTGGTGGAGTATACTCTAGGCCTATTCGAAAAGAGAGACCCATGCTCAGTAGTAGGCCACTAATGGGTTGTTGTTTTACTGTTAACACTAAAGCTTGTGAATAGACTTGAAAATATTTGTTTCGCTATCGATTCCAACTTTTCATACACCGACATAGGTACAAGGGCCAGCGAAGACAAGAGTACATGCAGCTGACATGCATTGGATTAACAATGGTGATGGCGGTGAGATGATGATGGTGAGGTGATTATAGTGAAGAAGAAATTACGAGAAACAGTTTGATCAAATAGAGGTAAAAGTAAAGAGATCCAAATTGGTAAGTATACATTTATTTAGGGTACACCATACACGTTCATTTTTGGGTCACTCTCTATACTATGAGGAGAATTCGAGTGAGAATTGAGCCTTGAACTTAAATTGAAACAAGTTAACATTAAAATTGGGAATTTTAGAATGAAAAAAGAAAATTTTAAATACTCAAACATAAATCTAGAAATAACATGTATCAAATAACTAAAGTTTCTATCCTTTAAACGCAGAGAAAGTGATATTTAATTTAGTCTATTTTGTAATAGGCGTAATTATTCTGTTACGAAATATTAAAATAATAGTAAGCTTTAGTGAAAAACACTTAATTTCTATTATTCAACTACAACACTAATAATTCCCAAGCGCATCAAATCTAGTGGCCAGTTTTCGGATAAAATTTTATAAATAATGCGTTCAGACAAATGAAGGTATCGTAAATTAGGTTGTTAATTTCAATGCATTTTCGCTTAAAACAGATTGGGTAACGTAAATTTTAATAACTGTTATGACAGCCATAATATTAGAAATTTCGATAATAATTAATGTACGAACGAAACAACGTTATTAGTGATGTTGAGTTGTTCATATAACGAACGTGAATTATAATAATAAATAACTAATAGCATGCTCTAAACTAATAACTAAAAGCTCGATTTATTGTTTGTCAAAATGTTTCATTCTATGGCGCGATAAAAATAATATTTTTTTCAGAAAACCCACATTCTTTGCTAGAGGAAACCTATGCCTAATAAAATTATGAACACTCAATAAAGTTTACACGAGATATTTTAACCCAACATTTTTTTTTAATTTGTGATCCTTTTGAAAAAACAACAAAAAGAAGTTAATTCAACCTTAAACTTATTCCAATAAATCAGTAAGAATCAGACATAAAAATTGGTTAAACCCTCGAGATTAGATGGAACAAACGCACAAATAACATCACAATAGAAAATGTCAGAGATCACTCGTGAGTAAAAACACCTTAATCATCTAGCGATACAATCTGGCAGCGAGTTTTAGAGTTAAAAATGTACCAATTATAGAAAACGTAGATCTCATCAAAAACATAAATGTCAAATGAGAGCCATGTCCAAAAAAAGAACTGAGATCTAAAAGGGTGCCAACAATGTTCAGTGTAGAAAAGCCTAAAATTTTAGTCACAAGAACATGTAATTCAAGCTTTACATTTGACTTGGCTAGTTTTAATTAGTTAGCAACGAACTAACCAACTTTTAGAAAAGTAACCTACATCCATACATTATATCAACCTAACAGACTTAATTAAGAATTACACAAATATAATATAGCCTACGTAAGTACGTGAAAACTAATCAAGTCAAATTTAGAGCTTGAATTACATGTTGTTGTAACTAAAATTTTAGGCTGTGCTACACAGAACTTGGTAACCATTTAGATCTCAGTTCTTTTTTTTAACCGACTTCAAAAAAGGAGGAGGTTCTCAATTCGACTGTATTTTTTTATGTTTGTTACCACAGAACTTTGGACTGGGTGAACCGATTTGATACCGATACTTCATTTGAAGTCGGTTAATTTTTTGGTAAAATGTTAGATTATTGAACATAGCCCTCATTTCACATTTATCTTTTTGATTAGTTAATAATATAAACACCCACTCCAATAAAAAATAAATTGATCTTCGCTCGTGTGATAAAGGTAAGCAATGATGATGAGCATTTAAATAACTGTATTTTATGTCTGTAAATATTTAAATAACAAACCCACTCATATCTTTAACTTAATATTCAATTTCATATTGTTTGCGAAAACGGAACGAAAATAAGTTGTTCCTGCATTTCATATGCGCATAATTCAAAACTACGAGTATGTAAATGTTTGTGACTTAAGTAGTTCTTGCTACGTCAACCAAGATTAGGAGTGAACTTTACATATTATTAGATACTGTAGTGTTTTCGTTTAGCAGAAAATTTAAATTAGTTCTGTTTTCTAACCTAAAGTTCACTTGAAAATTGTAGACTCGTTTTTTAAACGGTAGAACATAATCTAGAGACAATTAGAGAGTACTATAGTAAAATTTTTCTAGGTTCTAGGTAGAAATATGTCAGTTTGGGTTACGTGTAATTTCCTTCCATACAAAACGATTTACCTTAACATTATGTTACTACTGTCTTATAAAGTTATGGATAGCGTCCATCATAAGCTACCAAGAAACTGAGCTAAGAAACGTTTGCTGTGGTGGGGCTTGTTTGAATTATGGTCTAAGTGAAATCTGGCAGTATTCCCACACATAATAATTGTGGGCGAAACTGCATGTGTGGATTTAGCTGTGTAATTTTAGTATCGGATACTCAGACCGCGCGTCTTAGCTTTGATGTAACAGGAACTGAGCTAAAGTTGCACAATTCAAATTTAGAACAATACGATACGGACTATAGGGTTTAAGAAAAACATTTTCGTTTTATTTAATACGGGTGACCTTGAAGTAGATAAAAGTTGCTCGTAAGATATTTCTGAGTTATTTTCCAATGGATTTAGCTTGTTAGTTTGTTTGGGTCAACTCTTGCTACTTTAATTAAACCTACTTTCTCTTATCGTAAGGAATTGAAATTTTGCATGCTGCTGTTGTTCTGATGACAATACATTTTTGTGATAAGCATGACTAGATACTACACACAGATTTGGCTCCAGCCGAGGGAACTCCTTAAAGGTTAACAGCACAGTCATAGCTTTTTTTTTCTTTGGTAGGTTTGAGATTGACTGTATAAAACATTGAAGTATTATTACTAGCGTATAGAACCGACACCGCAAACACCATGTATGTCCCAAAGCATTGGCGTCACGTGGCTTCAATCTTCAATGGATTCGTTCGATTTTGAAAGGAGAACCGGGGCTAAATTTTGAAAATCGAACCTCCCGGGCGGGACACACATTTTGTTCGAGATGTCTGTTCTATGATATTATATTTTAATGGTATAAAATCGTTTTTAAACTATTAACTTGCTTATGGATAAAATTTTAAAATCATATATTGGTGTTTCAATTTAGATGTTTGGGAAGAAATTTCCGTATTAAATCTTCATGGTATTATTGTAATTATTGTAATTTCAAGTAATTAATACTTAAAGTTTAAATATTAGGTGGAATAAAAGTTTGCAGATTCAATTCTGAGTTACTTTCAAAACTTCCTACAGACATTCTCTAGAGTCCTAGTTCCATGCCATGGAGCCCTCCATGGTATCAGTATTAGGTAAATTAATTGGCCTAATGTTAACACTGATAACGCAAATTAGCCAAGTTGGGGTAATTTGGAACGTTGGATCCTATGGACACGCACAAGAAATTTCAACATAATATTGGCTTCTAGCCCAACAATTCGCACATGAGCAGTTTGGCGAAGTCCATCGGTTACAAGAAATAAATATTTTAGTATCAATATTAATTTTGTTATTAATATGCCAAATTATACCAAGATCACTCACTTTTATTTTAACTGGGCTCAAAGTCATACTCTATCACGTAGCGATTTGCAGATTATACTAAACAAACTTTTGAGCACTTAAAAATAAAAATTTGTTATTTGGTTTCAGCACGATGCTTCCTTTGGTACTTTGAAAATTGACAATCAAAATGTAATATCATGCATTTATAGTTATCACATTATATTATATTAAGCTTGTTTTCTCATCAAAAATTTCATTTCTGTAATGTACTTACCTAGTTACAAATATTATCAATATAATCTATTACTATTTACCTTATCATAAACTAATTAATCTGAACTAAATTAGATGCTGCACGTTTGGATTTTCATGTGGTTATCATTAATTAGCAATATTTGTTTTACAAAATTAATTATATTATTATATAATTTAATTAAAGTATAAACCTTATTGAAATTATAATTTAACAGGTTTGTAACCAACAGTTGTGTTCAAGAGGGAACTAGGAGACCGGTGGTAATTTTTTAATCTTTTAATTATCTACTCTTAATAGGGTAAAAGCCGGACACTTGCCTCACTGGGATACTTGCCCCGGTTTCGAATACACTATGTTAGGGATGTTGGTGACATTAACATTTTACTACAATAAGAAGTGCCCCTCCCGCAGGCTTCAGTGCCATGTAAGCCGTGAGAGTATATGCATTCGTTTTGTCCGTGTGAGCAAATATCTTCCAAGACGAGACTTTGACGGGCGACGAAATTATTTTGGTATGTAATTTCTATTGAATATTTTTTAATACTGATTAGGTTTTAGTCGACTTCTTGTTTCTATGGATGCATTACAGTTTAAATTATAGTATTTAATACGTTTTACTGTTAATTTCTTACTTTTTACTTAGAAAATATAAAGGGCAAGTATCCGTATCAAAAAGGATAGTCGCCCCATTTACTTTTGCGAATAGTCGCCTTTGGAAAAAATTTCCGCAAAAGTAATAATATAACTATAAATTCTTTAACAAGCTAGTCAAATATTTTCTTTTGATGTTGTCTCCAACTTATTGGCTCTCTCGCCCAGCGCTACTGCAGGTACATAGTTTACCTGCCGAATGAGGGGTCCAGAGTGCGAATCCTATTCGGGGCCGACGTTATTTGTTATGTCTACTGTGTATGCCCACCTATCTTCCTATCCTAATCCTAACATTTATTATGATTGCTGTAACCTATTTTAATAAATACCTACTTAGGTAAGTTTTTCATGCGTTTATTCTAGGTATCTAACCAAAATGCCTCGCAAGTATAAGTGTAAATCAGGCGTGATGCTGCGCCATATTACCTGGTCAGAAGATAGTTTAGTACTAGCATTCGAAGAATTAAAAATCCAAAAAGGAATCAACGAACCAGTTCTGAGGGTCTTCCGCCTTGTTCCAAAGTTTACATGCAAAAGAAATTGGCATATATTTCTTCAGATTTTTTTTATAAATGGCTGACTGAACATTTTATTTCAACATTATTGCAACATCCGAAATGTTGAAAAGTGAAAAGCCTAGCATCTGGTGTAAAATAATGCTACTGCCAAAGATTGCCATATTGTTCTCTTTGCGATAAATAATAGTAATTTTACTAATAACTTACGTAACTTTTAAGTTTCCAAGCTATTTTTGTTTTATTTTTATAGTTTAAAATGAGAAAACAACACTATTTTTTACGTTCTATTATATTGTAATTTTTACTTAATAAAGAATCTCAGTAAATAAAAAAGACCAAGTACTTAAATTGATTGTTTCTGTCTAAAAAAATCATATTGAGGCGATTTTATCCTTGCACGAGGCAAGTATCCCCCGAAGCATTTTTAACGTTAGGCTAGTATCCGCCACAGTAGGCAAGTATCCGCTTTTTGAGAGGTCAAATAAAACGTGATTTACTCAAAACCAATATTAATTATGTTTACAAAAATATGCTAATATAAAAGATAAAAGACCTATGTTTTGATATACATGTTGCATTATTCTTAGTAATTGCATATTTTCATATAATAGAGCTTATTTGAAAAGTGGGGGAACTATCCGGCTTTTACCCTATATGTATATTTTTTAACTGTATATTTGACGTAAATACACTATTCTATGGTACAATACAAAACAACAATTCAGCATACTAAATTATAATGATTTAATATAAAGAGTATAATGATATAATATAGTAGCGCTCATAGCCCGGCAGTTTGTTTTCAATCTTAAAAGATCGGAATATGGATGAATGACAAGTAGTGGCAAAATGTATTGAGCGGTTTTGTGTTTCAGAGGGTACGTGAAGCTGGTCCCGTTTGTTATCGTAAGATAACACTCATTAAGCCATGTCGAAGGCCTTAGTGGCAACAAACCTTACGTCACTTGGGTCGGACAATAACCCATCCACTAATTCGCATTGGAGAAGAAAGGTGGAGTATGCTATATGCCTGCTATACATGCTAGATATGCTAGAGACACGGGCTCAGTAGTGGATGTGTTTAAGCTAAAATAAGATACTAAAAAGTTTTATTATAATTTTTACTGACTTTACAGGAGCTCATGGATAGCTATCAAAAATTAAAATAAAACAATGAGAATTTCATAAACAACCAACTTTTCTAATACAAATGCGCTCCAATGACAATACCTAGTACAATTTTACAGTCTTGACATAGCATTTTACAAGGAAGTATACTTACCAAAAATAGCTACCACAGAATTGATTCGACGTTAGCTCAAAGCCCAAAGCCCCAACTTCGCAACTATGTGAAGGTTGCTCCATTATCATTTCGCTCCAATACTAAGAACAATTTGACCTACCTGGACATACCTAGTAAATAACAAGAAAACCTACTTACTAGTAATGCTATTACAAGCCAAGAACTAAAGTTGTCTTACTCCAAGCCCTAAGCTCCAAGTGCGCAACTATCTGAAGGTTGCTCCATTATGATATGTTCGGGCAGGCTTAATTTCCAGCGAGCAAATAAACTCGCCTAATTAAAACAGTGTTAAGCTGAGACCTGGGGTGTCGTAAAAACTTTCCTAGTTGCTAGGAAATGTTTTATGAAGGTGCAGGTGACGAAATACTTCGCAGGAATTGTACTACTGGGAAGGAATTAAGTCTGTGCTCAGTTCTGATTTACGCAGCAGCTCAGGTTACAATTTACAGGAAGTATACTTGTCTACTTTTGCTGGGTCTCCACTGCAAATGTAATAATGTAATATTGGCTATAGGCCTAGCCATAAACCGATAATACAAAAAAATTCATACATCTGTTTGATTACATTTATTCCACATCCAATCTGAACGAAGTACATGTATCAAAAGCTTGGGAGCCAGTTCTTTCTTGCTTTTTCTCTCTTCTTTCTTGATCCCTAACTCATCGATGATGCCTTTGGTGTTACTGATATCTGTGGGTTACGGTGGCCACTTACCATTAGGTTGATCGTGGTTTTCTGATTAATTACAAAAATAATCCTATTAATATTATAAATGAGAAAGTTTGTGAAGATGTTTGGATATTTGTTCCTCAATCACGCCACAACTACTTCACAGATTTGGCTGAAGTTTGGAGTGGAGATAGCCGAACTAATACATCAAATATTTTAATTAGATTTATTAGGATATAACTAAAATGTAATAAATCTTTATTGATATAAAGATATTCTGTAAAGAGTTACATAAAAACCGTTTATTACAAAATGCTAATACAATATTAATTAAAACAATCAGAAACTATAATTATTGGGTCCATAAACTAGTGTTATCATCCCAATAGTAGAAGTTTACGTCAGCCACAGTACTGTACCGACTGCAATGAATAACCTCCGAACATTAAACAGAAAGAAAGAATAAACAAAAAAAGTCCAGTTTTATTCAGAACTTTACAGCTAAACATCTTGGTTATGCACGGGTTGGGAGAAAATAAAACCAACTAATTAAAACAACGTTATGTTCTGACCCGAGGGCATCGTAGAACTTCCCAGCTGTATGCATATAAATGTTCGGTGAACTGACGGGTTAGTTTTGAGGAATTGTACTACTGGGAAGTAATTTAAGTAAGTGTGTTACAACTTTGTAATATTTTCTTCTTTACAAAGATGTTGCAGACAGTTTTGTACTTCTCAGCATTATTTGTTTGTTTCTCTATTTAAGCTTATTCATACATTACATATTTTTTTTTGACACAGGCATTACTGATGCTTAAAAGGTGGGTCCCAACAACATGTAAAATATGTAACACTTATTGGACCAATAAAAATTCTTTAATTCTTTTTTTAAATAGGTATTGGTTCGATTTAAATGATCATTTTAAGCACATAGTTTGATAGGAAAAAAATTAACAGTAATTGTCTCAGAATAGTCTGATTTTATTTAATTAAGCAAATTAAATGGAGTGATATGTATAAATTATTTCATACCATATTAGTATGAAATAATTTATACTTCATCTGTAACGTAACAAAGTGTGTCATTTAATATTAAATATGACATTCACAAAGTTTATTTTCAAAGATTCTCGAGCTCTGATTCTATTTTAAATGTAACATATGAAAGTAAAATGAAAATTACGAAGATTTATTCTGCGAGCATTCGCTAGTGGAAGAGTTTCATGACTTCTGAAGTAATATACTGGAGTACGCGAAAGTTACGTAGTTCTTTCTTTCTACATTACGTACCTTAATTAATTATTTTTTAGACGAGATCAATTTTAACTTAAGTACATTTTGTTAATGAGCTCTTTAAAATGAAAATGTTATTGACATTTCATTATAAAGAACTTCATTGGCTTTTAGCAATTAAATTTAATAATGATAGTGACTCAACGGCTATCTTTCGATTGTAATTGAGTAGATTTATATCCTAATCTTTCTTAACTGTAATTAAATTTAGTCTTTCTATATTTACTTTTAGAAGTAAATATACTATACTTAGGTATGATAATCACTAAGTAAGTACTATTAGCATCAAAATCAAACTCGACTGTAAGCGTATCTACGTTAAGTGTACTTACATGATTATGTTTGCTATTGAAATCTGTGACTTTTAATACCAGAGAAATCAAGATGGGTACTATAATAATCTAGAGTCAATACGTCTTGTTAGCATTACCACACATCCTGCAAGGATATGATGCATTCACTATTCGGTTTGACAGTCCATCGCAATCCATTTACTGGCCTGACCAGTGTAAATTGCGTTTCAGTTCAGCCAATCATAACTCGTTTACGGTTTGCAATCAGAATAGTTCCTAGCTTGACAGTACAATACACCGTATTACATATATTGCAATCAAACGATTAAAACGATAACCAAGGTTAAAGATATGTCTATGAAATATTTGAAATGCGTCTAAATACAGTATTTTTCCCTATTTATTTACTTATTTATTTATTATTTATTTATTAATATAAATATTAGGGTACAAATGGCGAACTTAATGCTTAATGCATTCTCTACCTATCCTTGAAAAGATTATATCAGATAACAGTATATTCAGCGAAATAAACAAAAGTGTACTTATTCGAAACATCGAATGTAACAGCATTGGGGAATCAGTGAAACATCAAGTAGGTAATTACTGCCCAAATAATAAGATACTTACGTGCATCAGATAATATTTTAATATAATTATAAACAGATTATATAGCTAATAATAATTTACAGAAATTGGTGGATTAAGAATTAATTTAAGTTATTTTTGAAATCAAGGTAAGTAGTCAATTGAAAAGGTTATTGAAGGATCAAAACAAATTATAATAAAAAGGAAAACATCTTTTACCCTGCATTGGACCGTTGATGGATTGAATCTTTTTTAACGGGTTAATCAGCTTTTATCAACATGTTTCAGAAATATTTTTCTCCGTATAATATAAACGGATAATATTATTACATTGTCCCCTTTCAAAAATGTGACAATTTCGCAGCAAAGGAGTTTGCCTAATCTACTGCTATATTTGATAAAAGATTATGGTAGTGGATTCTTTATAACTAGCTTCCGCTCGTAGCTTTGCCCTCGTGGATTTTGGTCAATTTATTTAAAACCATAATACAATTAAACCCAAAAAAACATACAATTAAAACATACAATTAAACCTTTCTCAGGAATCACAATATCTATTGGTGAAAACCGCATAAAAATCGTTCAGTAGTTTTTGAGTTTATCGCGAACAGACAGACAGACGCGGCGAGGGACTTTGTTGTATAATATGTAGTGATAATGCCATAATAACAGTTTGTTATCAATTGATCATACGAGTACTAACATAAGCTCCATAAGAGAAATGTAAGATGCGGAGAATTTTCAAAAATGATTTAATAATATCTTTTAACTATCCTGTCTCAATCAATCGTAGGCATTATATTAGGAGATATATTTATCATCTCATAGTAATTATCGAGTGAAAACGTTAATATGGATACTGAAAATATCAAATAAATATGTATTTCCATGCCAAATAACAGTATTTTAGCATTAATCTCTGAGCTAAGCTGCAGACGGAAGGATGGACGAACCTACATGACGATAACATAAAGGTTCCTTTGGACTATGGAACCCTGAAAAGACTCTCACCTGTGTGGTATCTTTTTTTAATAAAAGCAGTTACTAACATTTCATTTATTTAACTACACATGGTCTTGCTAGTACCTACTTTTAATATCAGCGGTAAATATATTTTTATCTAAGTCAGATAAGTATCTCTCAGGTCAGGTTGTGACAGAAATTACTGTCACTTGATAGTGTGATAAAGGTGTGACATTTTTGGTGGCGACGTTAATATTATATTTATATTGAATTACTCTCCTTTTTCTATATTCTTCTCACGGTATACTCGTAACACGTATAAAATAATATTGCTTAAAGTAACTTGGGAAATTGACACATTAATATTTTCGAAAAATAGTGACTTCGAAAACGTTAATGTGATCTTTTATGAAAGTCTTATTAGTTTAAGTCAATTATATAATAATAATAAAAAAACACCCTTTGAGTTTCATTCGTTTCAGAGAGTTTCACATAATTAACATGAATTAATTTTCATACTGGCACGGATTTTCGCATCTCTTAGATAATTTAGAACAGCTCCTAGAACCTTAGTAATATTAACGAAACAATGGTTAACTTCTATATTTCAAACATCTAAATACTTAAATAATTTCCACTCTATTTAATGCATTAGACTCTTTCCTGAGAATTGGTTTATAAACTAAGAATACCTAAGTAGGTATGAAATATTTAAGTACTTTGAAGAAAAATATAATATAACTTGTATTAAGTTTCAAGATCATTAACAAAGAATAAAGCTTTTATTCTAACTTAAATAACACACTAGCTGACCCGGCAAACTTCGTGTCACCTGAGAATTAATGAAAGTAGTGATACTTTTAAACAAACCTTTATAGTTTTGGTTGGTTGAACATATCAGAGATAATTAAAATCGGTACAGCCGTTCTTAGCCGTTATAATTTTTGTGTGCATATCTCCTCTACTCTTCTCTCTCTCCCTCCCCTCTCCCTCTCCCTCACCGTCTTCGTCTCCCTTTCCCACTCACACTCCCCTCCCCTCCTCGTGTTACAATTACGATAAATTCCTAACTATAAGTTTACGTAATATTAATTTTCACATTTCTAAGTTCAAAAATAACGAAGTTTCGTACAAACTTACAGCCCTATTTTTACCCCTTAAGAGGTGAATTTCCAAAAAAAACTATTACAATTAATTTTTCATTTTAGCTTATAAGCTTACATATTAATTTTCACAGCAGCAGTGATAGCCTAGTGGTTAGAACGTTGGTCTGCCGAACGCGGGGGCCCGGGTTCAAAACCTGGCACGCACCTCTAATTTTCAAATATTATGTGCTTATTACAAGTTAATTATCACTTGCTTCGGTGAAGGAAAACATCGTGAGGAAACCTGCACACCGGGGAGTTCTCCATAAAGTTCTCAAAGGTGTTGTGAAGTCTACCAATCCGCACTTGGCCAGCGTGGTAGACTATGGCCTTTACCCCTCACATTGTGAGAGGAGACCCCGAGCCCAGCAGTGGGACAATTATGGGTTGTTGCTTTGCTTTTGCTTTGCTTTTTTTAATTTTCACATCTCTGAGTTAGAAAATGATGAAGTATTGTACGAACTTACAACCCCTTAGTTTAAACACTTAGGGGAATTTCGAAAAACCCTAATACAGTTATTTTTTCTGTTTAACTATAAGCTTATGTACAATATTCATTTTATTATATTATATTGTAATATTACTATATATTGTTAAAATATAACAATAGTTGGCAATTTATTAAAAAAAATTTTTTTTCGACGTTTTTTATTAATAACAGAAATTAATTGATTACTTATATTATAGTTTCATAATGTACCTATAACTTGTTGGCAATATTCTTTTAGTCTACCTTTTTTTTTACTTAAAATAAGTTAATACTTGACCACAATCTTATACTAATACAGTAGTTTGTTACAAGAACTAGCATAAAATGGATCATTTTTCTTTAATGTACTCGTAAAGAGCTACGAATGACAAGAGACCCAAAAATCATAATCCGTATCCGGACACAAACATTTAATTTAAACTTAAAAGACTGCCAAATCGTAACTTTTCAATTACGTAAGCGTGGCGGCGCGGAATAAGGCGGTTTTATCTCGGTCCTATATAAGCAGTTTTTACTCAACTTATAAAATTAAAACGAGTTTTGGTAGCAGTAATGAAATAACTTGTAGATGTTTTTTTTTGACTGGAGATATTTCACTTACCAGGATTATTAATGCTCGTTGGTCTTTTGTAAAGGACATTTTATTTCTTGGATCGCATGGCGTACTTAGAAATCAGCTGTTATTACTGTTTTTCGTCAAACAATTTGTCGGATAAATCTGAAGATTTCGATTTCATCAAAGCAAAAATTTACTCAAATGTGTGACACACAAAGTTGTTTTGTCGTTGAACTAAAAATTTTTTTATTTGCACGATAAACAAATAGGTACAACTGACTATCATAACCGAAAAATCCATTCGAAAAAAATCGAAAAATAGCAGTCAGTGATATAAAATAAAAACTCATTCCGATAGCAAAGGGCACAATTTAACGGTGCTACGGTTTGCGGGTTGATGAGCTGGTGTAATAGCAAGTTGCAATTATTACACAATATTGGAATTACATTGGAAAACAAATTATTCTCCGCGCGCTGACATTTATAACCGTTATTGCCGTCCGCTTGTTTGTCCCATAAATCTCTGCACGTATCAACTCATCAACAAAATTGAAATCTCAGGGCCTGGAGAGGACATTATTATGAAATAAAATGTTTAAAATAAAATGAAGTTAATAATTTTTTTAGTAACGTCATAATCTATACATCTATACAAATAAATAAAAGTGGAGTGTCTGTTTGTAATATTAAAATAACCGCTTTTTATTAAGTGCATTTGTATGTATATACCAAAACAACATTATTTACAATTTTTGTCTGTTTGTCTGTTTGTTTCGACTACTCTCTGAAATGGTTGGACCGATTTTGAAGGAACTTTCACTGGCAGATAGCTGATGTAACAAATATTAACTTAGGCTACTTTTATTTTAGAAAAAAAATAGTTTTAGAAAAAAACACCGAAACCAATTTCGCCTGGTCAGCTACTTCAATTTGAATTTGAACTATATTATGAGGCCACAACAGATTTATATCTACAGCGGCGAGAGTATCGCCGCGTTGAGTAATACTAAACATTGGTCCGATTTTACCAATTTAAGTAATTCATTCTTACGCAGTTTCAGTAATATAAGTCAATGCATAATACAACTCAACTGTTTATATCAGAGTACATTCAGAGATTCAGAAGTATGTGTAAATATACAGTCTGTACTCAAAAACTTATAGAATAAAACGTTGCTTTTAAGGACGATCCAAAACGAATGACAGCAGAAACCCGTTCAATTCATGGGCCCATGATTTGATCCATGGATCAGTCGGGCTCGAGGCTGACGTGGACATATTATAAAACGTATCACCAACTTCCGCGATCCGGAATAAACATTTATCACATAAATTCCGGGGTTGAACCGTCCACGCGGGTTACTGGGCTATGAGGTCATTGTTTTGGGCATGAAATGAATTGTAACGTTGCCAATAAAACTCGTAAGGTTGCAGTGTTTTTATTGTTTGGGTGTTAGCGGGAGAAGTTGTAGCGTTGCTTATGGTACTAGTACTCTTATCGTTTTGGGAATATACAGATTCAATTTTATCTACAGGAAGTTATCACGTCAATTTTAAGCATGTATATGAGAAGTTGAATCGCCTGGCCTGATCTGGTCGCAGTGGCCCCTGGGATAGCTGTGGGATAACTCGAAAATTCAAATAATAATATTCTAATACTGGGATCTCCGATTAGAAATCCACAGTTCTACTATTTTAATAGGTGTCAGATGGTACCCGTGTTGTTATTGATTTGGACTTTGGCCACACACCGACGTACATTTATATCTGTAAAATATCAGGATGCATCAGTACTTTCATCACTTTGAGCTTCCGAAATAATTAGGTCACACACGTTGCCAATCGTATCCGGTCTTATTCGTATTCGATCTAATATCAACGCGATATAACACAAAACTAGTTTACCTGAGAACACAACAAAAAGTATACAAAATGCAACGGACATATGAATGCATGTCTGCAGTGGAATCAAAACTATTTTGTTATCAAATGTACTTTATGTGTTACTCACGCTTTATTTTGACGTTATTTTAAACTTGAATTTAATTAAAATTTATTGGGAATTTATGTCATATTATATTACTAATCATATGTAGGACATAGTGACCTGTATTGTATCTGTATATCGGGAATAGGTGATTCAGATATAATAGACTGTGGGTGTTTAAATAATTTTAGTCAAAAAATATTTTTTACCTAATTAAATACGCGATCACCACCGATACACACGCTGATATGTGACTCGAATAAGATAATCAGTCACTAATGGAACTCGGTGAAGTCGGATTTAGTCGACGATCCCAAGCTTACAAATGTATTAGAGTCACTTGAGTTGAGGAGAGATGTAGGCTCTCTCTGCGTATTCTACCGTCTAGCGTCTGTTCAATGGGGAATGTTCTGAAGAACTGTTTCGCTTAATAATTGCGGCTAATTTTCGTCACTGCACATCACGTATCAGGTTCCAGCAACATCACCTGGATACCTGGCATTCATCCATAGTTCGGTCGTGCATAGTATGGTCATTTTCTACCTCACATGTGTAAACTGTGGAACGAACTACCTGCATCGGTTTTACCTCTAAGCTATGACTTGGGGTCCTTCAAGAAGCGGTTCTATCCTCATCTTCTTGGCCGGCAACGTGTTGGTGACGCCCCCAGTTGCTAACGTCCATGGGCGGCGGTGATTACTTACCGTCAGGTGACCCATTTGTTCGTTCGCCTGCTCAAGGCAAAAAAAAATAAACTCAACGTTTGCCTCGCAGGATTATTCTAGCCCTTACCAGAACTAGTACACGTCCTATTTTTGTGTTCTCAGGAGCATCACATGTAAGGCTTCCCGCCCACGTCCGACTTTTTGTAGGACCGATAATCGGGCCGATTTTTCCTCCGATTCTTATGACCGATTTTGTGGCCGATTGTCGGTGAGTCGGTGAGAACGCATACATTTCCGAACGTTCCATTTTTCACCGATATCGGTCGGAATGCACCGATTTTATTTCTGACCGACTTTTTGTAGGACATGTGCGTTGCACCATTGCTATCAGTACGTTCTATTTTTCTCCTACAAAAAATCGGTCACCGATTATCGGACGTGGGCGGGAAGCCTAAAACAAACTTTGAATATAATAAAATGTAGGCCACTTAAATTCAGATAGGTTTCGTTGAGAAAAGACGACAATTTGTTAAAATTAGTACAAAGAGTTAACAAGTCTGAATAGGACTTTTACAGATGGGACTCCATAATGTTACTGTTTCTGTATTTTACTGTTGTTTAAAGATTTAGGTGATAGCAGTGATAGCCTAGTGGTTAGAACGTTGGTCTCCCGAACGCGGGGGCCCGGGTTCAAATCCTGGCACGCACCTCTAATTTTCAAATATTATGTGCGTATTACAAGTTAATTATCACTTGCTTCGGTGAAGGAAAACATCGTGAGGAAACCTGCACACCTGAGATTTCTCCATAATGTTCTCAAAGGTGTGTGAAGTCTACCAATCCGCACTTGGCCAGCGTGGTAGACTATGGCCTGTACCCCTCACATTGTGAGAGGAGACCCCGAGCCCAGCAGTGGGACAATTATGGGTTGTTGCTTTAAAGATTTAGGATTTATTTTTTACAGTTAAGTGTAACTTAACAAAATTGTGAGTTTGTTTAATTAATATTATTTTTTGTTGTTAAATTGGAAATTACTTTTTAGTCAATGAACAAATATCTGTTTTTAGTACTAATTTATTGTTCCAAAAGTCTGAATTATAGAAAATAAACACATTTGCGGTATAGTTACCAAACGAAGAATGATTAGTTCCAACTTCATTTGTATTCCATTCAACGTCAATATTATCGAAAAGAACGTCATGGCGTCTCCGAGTCAATTGAAAGTAATTTTAGTAACGAAATAATCTCGCCTTGCCAACTCGAGCAAAAATTGCTTATTTCGCGATTCTGAGGCAAACGGCCTAATTCAAGTCCACCGGGTCTCACGTAGGCAGAGTTACAATTCGACAGGCTCGCCTAATGCTGAATTAAACCTTTATGCTTGAGAACGGTTTACGATTCTTGAGGTTTAATGGGTCGCCCTGTTCCACTGATAAGGTTAGGCTGCCGACGATTGTAAGCTATAGCCTGGTAAATATTCCGGAGGTAAAATGGTTTTGGGCTCTATTTGGGATAATATATCAGTTTCTCCGTGGTTTAAAGTTAACAGTTGGTAACTCACGGCCGTACGCATTCCCATGCGTTATTGTTTTGAAGTTATAAGCGGACATAAACACATGAATTTTATAACCACAGATATCATAAACTAAAAACAGGCACTTGTACTGTGTCTTATTCTCTGCAAAGAAACATGCATAGATATTTTATTACATCCATAATAATCATAATCATTTATTGCTAGAACATACTACATGCATAGAGGTGGTTTACAAAAATACATTTTAACATTATGTTCTACCTCTTTGGGCATGCAAATAGTTACACATGACTCTAATAAAATTAATACAATATTATTATATTACAATTATAAATTAGGGAAATAAATGTACATTGATTATTAGATACTATTAAAATGTCAAAATGTCCCACAGTTTTAATAAATTGTAAAGTGATAAGTTTATAAAATGTCAATAATGAAGAATAGAATTATACAATTTTAGTTTACAGCAGTCATTTTAAAGAATAATATTCTGACATGTCATAAAATTTGTATTCATGTAGATACGTCCATAATTTAATTTTAAATTGACGTCTTGGTAGATCTTTAAACGCATTAGGTATCTTATTAAAATGTCAATAACAGAGTGAAATGCGTTTCGCCTACACATTTTTAATCTACACGCAGGTTAGTAAAGATCGTGCGTCCAGTTTATTACATTACTAAAAGTTGCTGATTTTCTTCTGAATAACTTACTCAGGATGACATGATTCTTTAAGGCTGAAGATGTTGCCAACAAAAAAATTATAAAAGTAGATTTAATCATCGTAAGTAGTAAGGGATTGCTTTAAAAATTAAAGTAAAAATTAATATCATCGAGTGTACCTTATTATTTTCTAAATCAAAATAACTATTTCAACAAGGTATCTTGTAAACTCTAGTATATAATAACTATCTAATTCTGTCCACCAATACGCCATGGAGCAGCGTACTGGAATATGTTCTATAAAACTTCTCAAGCGAAGAGACCCAAGATCAGAAGTGGAGAATTAATGAACTATGAATTATTATATGAGGTATTGAATGAATGAATTAGTCACAAAATACGCAAATAAATTAAAATGTAACTGATCAATGTTATATGGGGTCTACTTATTAGAACAAAGATTCCATACCTAACAATGATTTTTAGAATTCTTTTTGTTTGTCAATTTGTCTGTATAATATTTTGGAATAACATGTTCTAGTGTTTATTATAATTTCAATAACACGTGTAAAATTTATAAATCCAGTTGGAGATGATGAAAAGGCGTTATGTAAGTTATTGATTGACATAATTGCTACATCGACACTAAAGTCCTATTTCATGCCGTAGCTTCATTACGCTCCTCCAATTTGTGTTCATTAAGCCCCGTCTTTAAATAATATCAAAAGGAATTCGCTCGCAGTTCCTTGATTGGAATGAACCTGCCTGTAGATTGAGAGCGTCGAATATTATAAAGCCAAATTAACAATAGAATTACCAACTAAATAGGTTGGATTTTGGCTGTAAAGTTTAACAATTCCAATAAGCCTAGTTAAAAGCCTCGTCTTCAACCTTCGTTCCTAGTAATTTCCTGTCCCTTACCGCATATACAAATCCAGTATAAGTTGACCCTCAACTCTATCCTTATGTTCCACAAATCCTTTAAAATGATATGATGCAATGAAGTAGGGCGGTTCTAGTTACACTGGAATTTTAACGCGTATATCAACTCCACCTGTTTCCTCATTTTCTTTATGATGCTAAAGTATTATTAGTAAGTTGTACGCTGGTTTGATTCGAGTAAATTTTCAATCAACAAGTAACTACAGGCTTAGAGCAAGATCAATGATATAGCGATTTAAATTATAAAAGCTTACTCCTGCATTTCAATATTGCCAACATTATCTTATTATCTATACTAATATTATAAAGAGGAAAGATTTGATTGTTTCTTTGCATTGAATAGGCTTCAAAACTACCGAACCGATTTAAAACTTTCTTTTACTGTTGGAAAGCTACACTATCCCCGGGTGACATAGGCAATATTACACATATACTTTTTTACTATTTTTCTCGAAGCGAAGCGAGGGCAATTTCCTAGTATTAAATATATCTAAAGCTGATCGATGTCTGTACGGTAGATAGAAGATATTTGAGTACTAGCGCTCTGAAATCGGCTTTGCCCGCCTTTTCTGGAATGAAATGGTACCCTATAAGATATTCCCGATTGTGATCTGCCTTTGTGCAAAATTTTATTAAAATCAGTTCAGTGGGTTTTGCGTGAAAGAATACAAACATTCATTCATCCTCACAAACAAACTGTCACATTTATAATATTAGAAGGATTACTATGAGAATGATTTTAAGAATTTTTGTCTATCACCAAATTTTACACTGATCAGAAATGTTATACGTATACACAATGAACTAATATACTAGTAGTATATTCGTTCACTGCGTATTATACGTTCATCTTTTAATGTAAACGAAAAAGAAAAATACATATTTTCCCATTGAAGTATTATTACTAGCGTATAGAACCGACACTGCGAACACCATGTATGTCCCAATGCATTGGCGCCACGTGGCTTCAATCTTCAATGGATTCGTTCGATTTTGAAATTCGAAGCTCCCTGGCGGGACACACATTTTGTTCGAGATGTATATTCTATGACATTATACTTCAATGCATTTTCCGTGTTTTCTTAAAGGCTTCCCGCCCACGTCAGACTTTTTGTAGGACCGATAATCGGGCCGATTTTTCCTCCGATTCTTATGACCGATTTTGTGGCCGACTATCGGTGAGTCGGTGAGAACGCATACATTTCCGAACGTTCCATTTTTCACCGATATCGGTCGGAATGCACCGATTTTATTTCTGACCGACTTTTTGTAGGACGTGTGCGTTGCACCATTGCTATCAGTATCACGTTCTATTTTTCTCCTACAAAAAATCGGTCACCGATTATCGGACGTGGGCGGGTAGCCTTACGGAGGACGAGTTTATAATTATTCGGTTAACACTAAGCACGCTGGTTGTTGGTACATGTTTCTATAAATCATTGGTTGCGGTTCACCGACGCAACGTTTCAGCACGACCCATTTTCATTTGTTAAATTAATCACTGTGTCTACAAGTACCAATGTCGGAATAACCAAATGTTACATACGATTATAAAGATTTTATCAAAACAAGATAATTTAAAAGTTAAGCGCGATTACGTCTACAATATAATGCGTGAAGTCACGAAGTGAGTCACGGTTTGAAAGCTATTAATAAAAAAATAGTAATAAAATAAACCTAGTATAAATTTGTTGCTGTCAAAAAACCTATGATGATATATCTTTTTAAATTCTTATTGTGAACTCTTTATTTTGATGCCCATATTGCATTATTTGATTTATTTTTATTTTTTGATACTTCAAAGAATGATATCTCACAGCCACCATATTTTTTAATTTCACGTTTTCTAAGAACACTTGGGTTATTAAGACGAATCCAACGATATCTTAATTATATAAATCCGTTCAGCGGTTTGGAAGATACGAGAAAATAAAGAATATTACACACATACATACATACATACATACATACACACATACATACATACATACAAGATCCTTCCTTGGCAGTCGGGTAATAAAAATACACGCACTTTATAATCAATTTAATCGAATCTTTTTGTTTTTTTATGGACAATTTTAATGTAATAAAAATTGTTCGTAAAGTAACAAAGCCCAAGAGATAAAGATCCTCATTTAATTATAATAAATGTGTATAAAACACATAAAAACTTGTTATTATTTTTTCAGTAAAAATCGGTCTAATTTCCTTTACTTCTTTATGTTATTATCAACTTTATGGATTCTTCAACAAATAGGAAGTGAAATAATTTCAAGAACCAATTTTATGCCTTCAATGCAGGGAAACTTAGATGCGAAGTTTGTACGGGTTGCGAGTATCCGTTGCATTTTAAGTATACTCCGGCTCCAGCAATTCAAAATACAAGTTTATCTTTGTGTATTAGGTTATTATAACTTTATGATACTCAAATAGAAGTTTGCCGGTTGGTAATGATTATCGTATTAAAAGAGAGATAAATATTTATTATTATTATACACAGGGAGACTAGTGTTAGTGTTAAGATGACGGCTGATAGGGAAGTGTGGAAGAGGAAAACATATTGCGCCGACCCCAAATAAAATTGGAAAATGGGCAGGATGACGATGATGACAGGGAGGCTAGTAAAAAACTTTAGATATTCGAGGACGATAGTATTATGTTCATAGCTAATGATCAAAAAAATCAATACCAAAATCAATCGTTATAATTCATAAATTAACCATTAACCTTAGTCAAATTAATTTCAAAATACTCCGGGAGCGTGGATACCGTCACGGTACAAATAACAAACAGTATTTGTTCTTCATTCAAACGGTCGGAACGCGCGTCATATCTACGCACATTGGAAGGCTGCTAAAAGGACACAACTGCGGCGAACGAGCGGAGGTTGTACCACGGTACAAATAACAAACTATACTCATTTATTTACTTCATTGTACAACACGAAAAAAATTATTTTGCACATGAAAATTGTAATGGTGATAAATCAATTTCTATCATAGATTAGTATAATAATATGAATTTAGACATAAACGAACATTGCGGTCGGTCGAAAATACTTAACAAAGCTAATTTGACTGTCGAGATGTAGGCACATGTAGAGTATCTGAAACATAAAAATGAGCCGGTGAATTTTACCGCGGAATTTTTCATATAAATAGGTCAGTTGATAGCTAGAACGTTCATAAAACAGATATCCATTTCGATAAACTAAATTCAATTTTGCTCATGACATCGAAAGTTTGACTAAAAATGTTAAATACACAAAATTTTCTATTAAAATTCATGAAATTGTTAAGTGATATTACCTTTTATTCAGAGATCAGATATTTGGATGCATGTTTACCAAAAGTAACTTCACTATGGAAATATGGAAAGAGGCTTCATAAAAATTTATAATTTGGAAATTAGTAAAAAAATATACACAGATCCCGTCTATTTGGAGTTAATTATTACCATTCAATCTATACTTATATTATTAACCTGCAGAATTTGTTTGTAAGTTTGGTTGAACGCACATAAGTTTTTTTTTTCAATTTAAAAATAGTTCCTGAGATTGCGGAGGAACTACTAATTTGAATTGAAAAAGAGAGAGGGAGAAAGAGAGAAGAAAAAGAAAGAAATAACTGGCTCTTAAGCCACCAGCTGGAACACGACGAATCGTTTGGCGGGTGACTCATGCTCAAGGGTAACTATCCAGACGTACCCCATGGAGAAATAATGATAGTAATACAGTGGACCCCCGGTAATCCGGCCCCTGTCTAATCCGGCACCCCCTGTAATCCGACATGGTCTATTATTTCATTTTTGAATTTTTTTTGACAATCTTCGCTAATGCATGATTGAATAAACTTGTACGCACCACCACTATAATTGTGCTCGCGTAGGGTATTGTTTTGATTCTAATTGCTTGTATGATTGATGTATGAAGTATGATTTGTACTTCAGAGTACATATATACCGGGTGTAATCGTTAAGTGTGCACAGGCGATTATTCCGTAACTATTACAGATTTCAAAAAACTTTAAACTGATATCGAAAGTACTTTACCTAATGAGTAAAATAACAATAATAACTTATTAAAAATAAAACGAGAAATATCCAAAAAATTTACATTAAACACTCCCATACATTTAGTATGAGATAGTAGAAAGGTTTTAATTTCATTATTTTAAGTGGAATATTATCATTTTATAATTACGTATGATATGATATTTGATATGCCCCTCTTTTCTGTATTGGAATATGCCATTTTTAAATCGGTAGATGCATCAATCATGATTATTAACGCAAATTGAAAAAAACACAATAAATTGGCGGGAACGAGAACCCGCGATAAAGAATTTGAATTTAGAACCAACACCAGAGAGTATCTTTCTTTTTGTTTTTATTTAGTATGTTGCTTTTCAGGCAGTTTAAATCAAGACGATATTGAAACAAGGTTTATTATTAATTTGCAGTGGTAAGATAATTAATCTACACGTGTATCTCCTTGAAATTCATCAATATCGTATCATACATAATTATAAAATGATAAGGGTAAAATGAGTAATTACTATTCCACTTAAAATAAGGAAAGTAAAACCTTTCTACTATCTCATACTAAATGTATGGGAGTATTTGATGTAATTTTTTTGGATATTTCTCGTTTTATTTTTAATAAGTTATTATTGTCATTTTACTCATTAGGTAAAGTGCTTTCGTTATCAGTTTAAAGTTTTTTGATATCTGTAATAGTTGCGGAATAATCGCCTGTGCACACTTAACGATTACACCCGGTATAACATATAGAATCTTATGATTGGATCTGTAATTTGTCGGATTACAAGGTACTCTTTCGTAAAAAATTCCGGATTATAGGGGGTTTTAGGCAGTACTCTATAATCCGACAAATTCGATAGTCCGACACTACCCTGCAAAATGTTTGTCGGATTACCGGGGGTCCACTGTAATGGACTTCAAATGAAGTACATCTCTTCCAATAAAAAAAGAATCATCAAAATCGGTTGGCGTGATACTGAGTTATTTGTCCATTTGTCGCGCACATACATACTTAATGCTTTAAGACTTATATGGTTTTCTCATGGATGCCATTGTCAGATCTCACTCAAAAAGTGGAACCACATGACAAGCACCAGCTTTCTATTAATTAAAAAAATACAGTCCAATTGAGAACCTCCTCTTTTCTTTGAAGTCGGTTAAAAATAGTTTTCAAATACTGTAAACGTATTTCCGCTTTAGGGTAAGTTTTGAATGGCACATAATAACGTTACTCATTTTGCTTAATCATCATCGTTCTGTATTTTGTGTTTTAACCATGTTTCCTTTAAACATTTTTAATCACCGTTTTTCTATAACCGTTCTACGAGCCGTTCTATGCTATATTTTAATCAAGTCTTTTTAGCCTTTTATCTTTCCTATGCAGTTGCGTAATGATATTTTTGCTTCTACCTCAACATATTTTTTTATTCAAATAAGTAACGGCTATATTTTGTTTGGCATTTAAATTCATTTACTTTCTTTTACTTTTGGCCTTCAGCTTATTGTAATAAATATATTTGTGAAACTCCGCTCTGGTTGTACCACCACGGCAAATCTGCTACGCTTACTCTTCTTCATGATGCCGTTGGCGGGCTTCCAGAACGGAATCTACTTACTGGATTGTATTGGTTCCGTCATAACCCATTTCCAGGAGCTTTGTTCACGTTGAACATCATCTGCTGTCCACTGCATTTGGGTACTACCAGTGCACGGCCCACTGATGCTGGCAACTGCTTCCTCGCTGCGCGCGCTTGTGCCGAGGAGCAACATCGGGGATCGCTGTCGTACAACAGAACTCCTGACTTCATCTCCGTACTCTGGGGCCATTTACCATCCGTCGGACGGAAATATAAGGAGAGTATTACGCTGCAAAGAGGTCGTTACACCCACGACCCAATACAATTATATGTATAATATAATATGTGCAACCGCTGAGCTGCTTTAGTGTAACATGTTTTATTAATACAGACTTCGTTGCACTAACGGCTTTCTTTTTTTTTGTAATACTGCCAGCTAAACCCGCTTGGGCGCGCAGCACATTGGTGCAAATATTTAAAATATTTTAAGTATAAAATGCAATTTGTTGGCAGATCTTTTGTCTCTCGTGTCCCTATTAGCTTTGTTAGAATGCCCTTTTTAGTGCGCTAACTGTTGTCCATACCTGCGTAATATCTTAACGCCTTATTTAACGCGTTATGACGCAGGCATGGCAGGGACATTATACAATAATTTAATGAACTTCTCAACTTTAACGTTACCATATTTTCATTAAATAAACATAAGCTAAAAACATTTAAAAGAGGTGGTATACATCATAATTGAGAATATATTTTAGTATTTTTGGTTTGAGAATGGGCGTACGGTTTCCTTGTAATAGACGTGATGTCAGCACTGTGGAATATTCCATTTTACTTGCTTCGTATTCATTCATTTCATTCCAGTGCATACTCATTGGCAATTTTTATACGCTTTTACTACGAGCTAACTTGTTATTAATGGATACCAATAATTTTCATAATCCATCAATTTATTTAATCGTTAGCTATCGACAAAAAGTTTATTCTATTATAAATGAAAAAACTATTTATGTTATTATTGTCATTCTTCTGTTACTATAAATTTTTATCGTATATTTTATAGTAGTTTCTTACCCATTAAATTTCCACACACATATATATTTACATATATAAAAATATATAGTATAACTCATAGCCACATTAATCTACTATACTATTAAATACCACCATCGCTGTTTTCTACTTTGCATAAAGGTTGGCTGGTAAAAAATGCTCTCAGCATGAAGCTCGCCTTCATGCCTTTATACCATCTGTCTTAGGTATATTAAACATTGAAAGTGAAAAAATGAAAATGATTTATTGGAAAAAAATGAGTTATACAATTACATTGTTCCGTTGTTGGGACATCCTTTTAAGTAAGAAATTTACCTGTGCCAGGATGTTCCGCTCTTCCGTAGAAAATTTATACTTAACTCAGATTATTATGTAATCTTCAACTTAAATTATTATGAAAAATGTGTGTCTGTGCGAACGTGTGTGTGTATGGCGTGTGTGTGTGTGTGTGTGTGTGTGTGTGTGTGTGTGTGTGTGAAATAAATAAATCTTTATATAAGTTATAAATATGTCAGAATAGATTTTTTACGAAAATAGCCGGTAAAAGAACAAGAAAGAGGAAAGAAAAAGAAAAAGAAAAAAAGAAAGAACTGGCTCTCAAGCCCCCGTCCGAAACAAGACGAGTCGAAGAACTTAACAAACTAAAGGTAATCTTTGTGCTAACCTACATGTAGCATAATTTTAATATTATCTAAGTAACGTTTTTTACGCAACTGCCAGGAGAGGTTATGTTTTTCACGCGTATCTTGTATGTATGTATGCATGTTTGTATGTTTGTATGTATGTGTGTAATATTCTTTATTATCTTCTATCTTCCAAACCGCTGAACGCATTTATACAATTAAGGTATCATTGGATTCGTCTTGATAATCCAAGTGTTCTTAGATAAGTGAAATAAAAGAAAACAAATATGGTGTCTGTGGGATGCCAATATTTGAGGTATTAAAAAATAAAATAAATCGAATAATTCAATATGGATCAAATTAAAGAGCTCACCATAAGAATTCCAAAAATTTATATCATGATAGCTTTTTTATAGCAAGCGGTTTTTTAAATTTTTAAATCTATACTAGTTCTCTCTTTTACCAACCTACTGTTACTTTATATAACTGTATACGTGTGACCTGATTCAATTCAATTTCAACCAATTTATATCTGTAATACTTTCATAAAAGTCTGAAGAAGACGGGTTCGATAAGTTTTTTAATATGTTCCAAGTGATGTAACTCTCGAAACTGGCAAATACAGCTCCGAAATTGAACAATTTAGCTGCTAGTCACGTCAGGGTGATCCTCAACGCATGTTGCTTCATCGTATAACCTCAACGGCTAATAGCTGGATGATACTTACAAATATTGATAGAAAAATGTGCTGTAGGTATTATGAGTAACTGACGAAAATGTGTGTTTTGGCTGTTCTCTTCTACACGCCATATTTTTATCACAATTCTCTGGAGAATGAAGATTCATACAATTGCATTGAACTATTGGAGAATAAGAACTCTTCATTTCACAGACATTTTCTGTGACGTTATGTATGCATTTATGTATATCTATGTAGGTATATCTGAACTTATGTATTTATAGCTATATACGTATTTTGTGTTTTTTTTTGTTATGTACGTATTAATATGTATGTATATGTGTATCAACTTACCTTCTCAAACCGCTTTTCGTGCATTTCTATTTTGGCCAATGGTTAGCTGGTAGAGAATGCACTAAGCATTAAGTTCGCCATTTGTATCGTGTTATTTTATTGTGGTCAATAAAGGTTAAATAAATAAATAAACTCTTTGTACTGCTCGCACTCAGAACACTCAGTCTACAGGGGTATAGGGTATAAGATAGGGAGTTGTTACTTCCTTATTGTTTTTTTTTTCATGGAAATAGCTGACAAACGAGCTGACGATCCACCTGCTGATAAATGACTATAGTCCCCTATGGATTTCAGCTACACCAAAGGCATCACTGAAGCGCTGATGGCCAAGAAGAATTGATTTTAGTTAATTAATATTTCTATAACTAGCGCACTGTAAGTGGCTGTGACTGTATTTTCGGGTATCATGTACCCTATATCTTATCATCATGGTCCACGATCTTTCAAACTTTCAAAATCATTAGTAGTATGATACTCGTAATGTCATTTTTGATGTAACTGGTTGCTAAACGAATTAAGGTCGCCCTGAAAACCAGCATTCGTGATTTCCTGCGGCCAGTGCTGTGTCCCATTGCGTCAAGTTCACTTGAAGAAATAAATTCATAGTCATAGTCACTTTATTGGTAACGATAGTTAATTCTATTCTTTCTTTCTTATTCTATTCTATTCTTTACTATTCTATTTTAATTGAATAAATAAAATGTGATATTGATAAAAAAATATTTTAATATGTATATGTATAATACATTCAGGAGCAGATTAAAATCTGATAACATCAAAGCAACGCTAAGCGTAGTTCATACGTATCAATGTAACAAGGACTTTTCGCAGGAAATTGGGCAAATCGGATCGAAGACACGATTACTCGCAATCAATGTGCCGAGCGACGCGACTCATTCCGACGAGAGGCATCCAATCCGATGTGATATTTGACTCGGAGTGAATGATTCCTGGTATAGGATTTCTGAGACTTGAGATTATTATTGTAAAATAATATTAGTAGTGCCACGAGCATAGCCAAAGGGAGAGTTTTGGGGGAAATGTTAAGATGTACATGTACTATTCACTCCATACATTTTATCTTTAGATCTCTTGAAACATAATAAACACTGCTCGAAAAAGCACCCTTTTCGAGCAGGACTCTCCCAATTCTCAATTTTCTTATGAATATAACGGTTATTTTATGTACTTTTAGTCTTTTTTTTTCATGATGCAACCTTTAATAATTTTAATAAACCTTAAATATTTAAAATTCACTTTTCATATCACACCACGAAAAATATTACTCCGAAAATATAATATAGTACAATATGTACTATAAAAAAAATTTTTTTCAACTACCTACTTTGAATTTAGACAAAAGTCAAGCAGAGATTGAACATAAAAGAGAAACCATTTTTACAACAATCCTAAAAGTGACCCATGATTTTACCATAATCTTACACGAAAATGGACTCATACCATAGCACTAACCAATTGAATTTTCTTCCAAGTCTGTTACTTAAATAAGTGGAGTTATAAAAAGACATAACAAAATGCTCAAGCAATATCGCAAGCAAGGTAAATAAAAGCTGAGCTAACTACTTAATTAGTCTTAATTACTTTCCGTTAGCTATTTCTTTCTCGCTCAGTTTCAGCGACTATTTAACCATTAACTCAGGTGCTTAAGGATTATATCCCGTTAAATTGATTGTAAGTAATTTACTATTTCTAGTAATTAGTTTTGGTAAACGACAACCGTAGTATTTCTTCTTAATGCTAGTAGCTACGGTTACCTCCATAATTATTTTGAGTGTGTTATGAAGACAGAGTCTAAGGGTAAGCAACACATAGAGTGTATACGCATCTGTTACACACACGCGTTGAATAACTAATTTGTCATCCATATTATAATCCATTCAGGACATATTTTCATTATGTTAAGTCATTCAATATTAATTAAATTAAGCGCTCTTAATTAATTTGAAGCGCTCATAGCCCGGCGGCTTGCGTCGATCCTAAGTGATCGACAAAGTTAAGCAACAGCAGGCGCGGTCGGTAGTTGGATGGGTGACCGCTATAGTCCCCACGAACTAAGAATGCATATTTGTCGTTTGTCATCGCAGTGACACTAGAGATGTACAAAAAAAATCGATTCACGAAAGAACCAATTTTTGCAACAAATCGATTCAAAATTGTAAGACTTTCTAATCGATTCAATAATTAAATTGTAAATTCTAAAAACCGAAACATTTAGATATCCACAAGTAACTGGAATGATACTGCCTCCATTGAGCTACTTAAGTTACTTTACCATACCTATACGCTCAATAATTATGTATTTACGACTATAATAAAATATTTTTTTCCTAAAAAACTCACTGTTAATTCGTCCGCGCCGCATCCAGCGTATGAAAGGAGAACCCCAGTTTCCATAGAAACTCAGGCCTAAGTAGACAAGACTGGAAATTGGCTGTTAATTAGATTATTGCAAAAAGTTCAATTTCTCCAATATTCACGGCTGCCAGCAATGGCCAACTAAGGAAATCCTAGAATGAATCACCTTAATTATAGGTTATGATTATGTCATACTCGTGTCACAGTGCTATTTAATATGTATGTTACACTTACGTTGGCGGGTGTCTATTATAATATCTACTACTTCAATGGTTTTCACTCAAAACGAATGTCATAAAAAGGTTGTATAATAAAAGCTATTGCATATTTCAAGAGATTTTATTAGTTATCATTATAATATATTAATATTTCGTGTAGTTGTGCAGGAGGCGTTATATTTCGTTAGTACCTTGCCCAATCAAGATACCATAATATACTCATTGTAAGTATGGCCACAGCAACTTCCTGATCTTCTAAAGATGTATAGGGTACGTTATCCAGTGTTCAGGACTTATTCTGAACCTTTGTCAGTCACAAAACAGGCGATTAAGGAGTCCATATTCATAAAGTATTGGTTTGCAAGAAATTGTAGCGAAACTGCGAAACACATTCACCAAAACACAAGTACGAAAGCGAATACAATAGAAAATTAAATCACTGTGTACGTGTCGATGAGTTTCAATAGTAAATAGGACTCCAAATACGCTGAAAATATTTGATAGTAAAAATATACAAGAACACGCGTAGAAAGATGAAAGATCGATGACAAATATGACAATACAGTGGTGTTATTTATAAATACTATGGTTACCAAAATGACATTATTAGGGATTACATCATCATGGTTGTCAATCGATTAATCGATGTCAAAATATTCGAAATGTAATTTAATAAAATTAGCGTAACGATTGAATGGTAATTATAATACATAGTTTTGATTTATATGGAATACGAAAATATGTAAAAAATAAATTAATATTATAATTATAATCACTAAATAATACATAAAATATATTATTATGTTCCATCAATCGATCATTATCAATCGATTCAATCGATTATAAAATCGTATGTAATGAGGTGAATATTGTGAAAACTTTTTTGCATTATTTTGTTCATTTGGCAAGAGCAGCTGAAGCTAAGATTTAAATATGTTTATCTTATAAATAAGACGAATTTTTTGGTATATAGTTTACTCTTGTCTAGTCCGATGTTCTAGCACAGATTACATATGGTTCGAGGCCGAAAATTGGGGATCTCCTTTGGGTTTC
>CAWVQL010000191.1:20656-65328 GCA_963932265.1 Thymelicus lineola | reverse complement strand
TTATAGAAGTTTATGTAGTGAGCAGTCGAGAAGGAGTTTAAGATTATTATAAGATATTTGTATGTATTGAGTGGTCGAGAAGGAGATAATTTTAAATAAACTTTTGTTTTATGTATGGAGTCGAGAAGGAGTTTAAGATGATTATAGGTATTGATGTTTTATGTGGCGAGTCAAGAAGTTAAGGTTCTTGACGTTATACAGGTGAATGAAAGTACATGTTTGGTCGAGTATGAGTTGGACAAGTGAGAAAGGGATTTATAGTAGTAACATTAAAGTTGGTATTCAGTTTGAAAGGTTGAATTGATAGTTGTTGGCTGAATTGAAATGGAGTTAGGTGGAAGTAATTGAATGTAAGTGGTTGTGAGATTTGAATGTATAATTAGGCATGTATGGAAGGTAATGTTAATTTATGAAAGTTAGTGAGTTGTGTGGTTTTGGTATAATGGATTAAGTTATATACAGGGGGTTAAATATGTGCAAGTGTTGAGGGGGTGTGTAGGAGTTTTAATTGTGTGGGGTGTTGTGCTGGCAGGCAACACTTGCACATTATGTCAGGTGTTTAGAATATTAATATATTCAAATAGTGTCACAATAGAATGTGTTCTATTGTGACATGGAGACTTCTATCTGAGACACGAACCGGGGTAGACATAATATGTAATGTTATTATAAACAGTATTATTATGAAGTGTAATTATACAGTATTCACAATATAGAATAACATGAAGTGAGTGTGTTTTTGAATAGCCCCTCTCCTCCAAAGTCCAGTCATATCAAGAAGAACCCTCCAACATACGTATTAGGTATAATGTTCTAAATAAAGTGACATAGTCCATATTCTAAATATTTAGTTTTTCTTCATAACTCTTCTCGTATGACATCATCAGCATCTGTATCAATCGATCGTTGTAGAACCAAAGAGGTCGCTCGCGGGCACGGCTATCCTGACGTGCGCTCGTCCTCGAGCGCCTCCGCCCTCCAGTGGACCCCTTTGATCGCTGGGTGCTCGTCATCGAACGCATTTACTTCTGATGTAGCCGTACACTGACATGGCTTCAACAACTTTCTTACTCAAGTTCCATCTCCAACCCAATTCAACATAAATTACATATTATTACAGTAGGTAAATATCCGCCTCGACTTGTACATGACCTACAGGCATTCATGAAAATGAAAATGCACCACCATCACAAAATAAATATCTTTCATTTCTTTGAAAATACGTTAAAAAATTCAAAATTGCACTTAACAATTTTAACACATTTTATTAGACATTTGGACATGTCACTGTGTCAAGTGTCAAGTGTTGTAAGATTACGTTCAAAAATGAAGGCATCACATAGCGATAATTTTTTTGGTAATCTTAGAGAACGAACGGTTTTTAAGTTTAATAAATAACGACCGTTAAGTTTATATAACAAATCTCAAAATCTTCGACTGAGATTGTTATTTTAAATTTTTTAAAACATCAATATTACGCATTGATTTGAAAACCGGTAAACCGATAAAACGCTCTATTTCCGAACTAAGTAAAACAAATTTTGTACCGTGCACAGAGTACTTAAACACTACGTTGTACCGCGCAGGTCATAGACTAAGATGCCGGACAGAAGTAGAGGCATTGCAGGCCATCAGGTGAACGTTCATGGTACGAAATTCACGCCTGTCAGGTTTTAGCTACAAGCTGACCTGTCCTGAACATGTCACGTTTTATTAGAGTTCATGGTAAGGCACCAGTAAGCTATCTGCATATCATTAACAAAATAAGAAATTTCTCGCTGACATAATTACAGATTCTTTATTGCTTACTTCAACATTGTGTATGACGTATTTTTATGACATAAACGATTGTTAAACCTTTCGGTTCGTTCGGTCAGGGGTTGCAAACCATTATTAACATAGAAATTACATTTAGTAGACATTTAATTATATTCTTCTTTAATTTACAGTAAAAAGTTTACTTTTCTAGATCTAAGGTCTATCTGAGATCTATATAAGGATTTCGTTCTTTCAATGAATGTACGGGAACCCTAAAAAGCATTAATGTCAGCAATACATCGTGTAGTAATGGTAATAATTCACTATTATCACCGTAAAAAGCGTGCGACATTACATAGGTCATATTTTAACAATATCGAGGTATCCGATAAATATGTCCGAACACAACAATTGTAACGGTGAAATCCCTTATCGATAAAGTTTTATCTGCTGAAAAATGGTGTACCAGTAAAACATCGGCCTCGAGGCGGCCTAAATAAAGGACTAGGTGTACAGTATCGTCACTGCGCGTGAAGTAAACTTTATTATTGATAAGTGACAATACCTTGCAACCCTGTCTCCCCCATTGAAGAAACAGTCAATTTGAAGCTGCAGTCAAAGTGTATTATATCGTAGCTGATGCCCGGCTTTATCAACGGCAATACACTTACTTATTTTAATCTAAAATTTTAACAAAAAAAACCGACTTCAAATGAAGAAGATAAATCATTTCCAATAACAATAAAAAAGAATCATCGAAATCGGTTGGCGTAATTACGTTGGTAATCCTAAATAAATAAATCAATCAATCAATAACACAGTCGAATTGAGAACCTCCTCCATTTTTTTAAGTCTGTTAAAAAATAATATTAAACGTCTCTAGTTACTGAATTGCAAATATCCTGTGATACGTACCTATTTTGTAAATTATTTCTTTAGCTCTATTAGTTCACCCCCTATTTTGTCCTTTTAGGGGCATTTTTATAAATCCTTTATATTCCCTATACTTTACATACACCCAAGGAACCCCTGTGCAAAGTTTTATGCTTCTACAATAGATCCACTGCTTCAGATTATGCGTAGTCTGTAAGTAATAAGTGTTTTTACTAAAACGAAAACAGGAGTTCACTTAAGAAAAACAGAGACATAATATTTAATACCCTGGCCCGACGTTCAATTTCACTCTTTCAGTCAACGAAATATTAATTTTATGCGACTCAATCAAACGGGATGGAAGCTTAGAGTATACATACAGTAGAACTTTAAGGATGGAAGATAAAACACACGACGCGGACGTCTCTCAACACGACGCGCACGGCGGCGTTCAAAATTCGAAGTATTGGATACAAAATTCACAAAAGTATTTTCAAATATTAATATATTTTAGTATTATAGTTCGTTTATATTTTAGTATAAAATCTCGAGAATCCATATTGTATTGCTTAAATTTTATTTCATTTATTATTATTTTATTTTCACAGGCTCCAGTTTTACGCAAGTTCTCTGTAGGGTTGCCACCTTTTCTGAAGGTAAAATAGTATTTTTTTTAAAACATTGCAAAACATATAGTACTATTGGGAAATTCAAGGAAAAATGTAGTACACATTTATTTTTAATATTATAATTATTTATTTTTCCATGTGTATTTGTTAATAGTTTCGATTAACAAAGTCTTATTATTTTTAAAATAATTATAGGAATCTAAGCAATTTAGATCCATGATCCAACGACGTGAATGCGTTTCGTTCTGAAATTCCCAATGCGGCGTTGCGGGTACATTTCAGTCACAGTTACAAAACGCTCGACAACTGAATTACCGATGGAAATATAGTATTATTCGTAATATATTATTTTTCTATAACATCGAGTACAATTGACTGAAATATAGCACGATACTATATAATATCGGAAGGGGAGGCAACCCTAGTTCTCCGTATCATGAGTATCATGACACACTCACTAGAGGTCGCTTGCAAGAGTTGCAAGTCACAATACAGTGTTTGCACTTATAAAATGTAAAATATTGATATAAAATTACATATAAAAAACCGATCAAGTCTGATTGAGTCTCGTGTAGATTGGACAATCACTGTTGGCCTTATAATATACCTCTACAGCTTCACGCAAACAGATCCGTGTCGCTTCATGTTCCTAACTTACTAATAAATAATATTCAAATATACACATATTATATAAACTCAGAAACGTTTTAAATTTTGCATAAATATATTTATAAAATATACATTTATTAAAAAGGGTATTTGAACTGTAAAAAATCTATACTCATAAAGTTTTTCAGTAGGTGGGTAGGTGGGTAGGATCGAGTACGTGCGATGAGGCCGATAATTAAGACATTATCACTACGCTCGTTCCAACTTGACAGGTCTCACTCCCAAATAAGGTCGATAATTAATGTATTTCTGTGGTATTTTTACCAAACATAATATTATTTCGCAACTAAAGACCCTTCGCTATTAGTGTAACACGCACATGTATAAAATCTCACGAAACTTCAACAACAACTACCAAATGCAAAAATATTTGTGGCGCAAGTTGTGGCCATACTATAGGCGTTTGCGAGTAAAGAGTAACAATAATAATAATAATAACCTTTACAACAGACCCTAAGTTTCACTTGGCCTAGGCCCGTGTAACTTAGAAAACCAGTTAAAACCGAGTAAAAAAAATTTAATAATAATAATAATAATGTAATTGCCCTCTGCAATACAGGAGCTCCATTCACCCCTGAGTAAAAGCTAATCATTAACGCACCCTCAGTGGAAAAAAAGCATAAGTCGTCTTACGTTGAATTTTAGTTATTAATAAGATTGGAAACAGGGATAAAAGCTGCATATTTTGCTGCTGCAATTTTTTTCAAATTTTTATCATTAATCTTGACGGTGTTGGGAAAGAAATCGTAATTTAAATTCCTTGGACCACTTACTGATATTTGAACAGTTTTTTTGCTCTCCTGTAAAATTGCAATATTCATCTTATGCCTTTTTTCCACTGAAGGTGCGATATCTTCGTGACCTTTGCGGACATGGAGCAAGACAATGCGTCAAGCTAAATCCGTCTATCTTAACATATTCTTCGTTCCAAATAATGCTCATGATACATGATGGCAAGATTATTTACCTATCGCCTAGTTAGTTAGCTTCTTCTAAACAACAGCTGTGAAATATTTTCTGTAATCACTAATCGTATTATATTGTCCAGTATTGGAAGCCATGTAGGTACCTACATAGTTGTTTTAACATTTGTTTTAACTGGTATCTCTCTAGTACCTAATGCTATTAATGTAGATAACTGGTGTTATTATGTGTTACGTACGCAGTCATGGTCGTCGTTGGTCGATGGTGTTCCAGTATCCGTTATTTATAGACTAAATAAAGTCTATAAGCTCTTCCTCTTGAGCTAAACGTTTTTTTTTTGCAAAAAAATCTCAAAAAGAGCAAAAAGTGCGAACACGAAGTACCTTTAGTAAGTGCCTTCTCGTAATGTTTTGCGTGGTTTTTCTCTCGCACCGCACGCAATAGGGCCAAACCTTTACAGATCATTCGGTGTCGATTGTCGAAGTAACAACGATCGACCGAAATCGCCAAATTCGCAGCGATTTCGATATCGACACTGTGTTGTTACATAAACGATAAACGTAACATAAAATATTTATGGTTCGCATGTTTTTATTCAAACATTGTTGTGGATAAAGAGGTTTTTTCGAAGGTGGATGTACTTGCCCGCGTCGAGATGTCCTTGTTAAATAAATCTTTTGTCAATAACGTACTGACAAAAGATGTCGTGACTATGATCGCGCGCATTCTTGAAATACCATTCGATACGCTCAACCAATATTACGCTCAACTCAAACAATGGCGCTACTGGTGTTATTCATCATCAAGCAAAAATTTGTACACAAATTTATCTGTGTTTGTGTTGGTAAGTATATTAAAAATAAGTATATTTTTTTCACGATAAGAACTGTTTTTCATAATATTTCAGCTAAGACAGACTCGTGCGAAGAGGGCGGGGCGAAATCCGTTCCCCTATCAACTTTCTGGGAAGTTTTCAGGGTTAACGCTGTAGGTACAATTTTAACGTGATAACGTTTATAAAGACGATGAGCCTGAGAGGCATTCACGAAAACCGAGTAACGGCCGGAGTAACGTCACGGAAGCGCGCGCAGCATTAGAGAGAGAGGCACGCTAGACCGGCCGTCTCTCTCCCACTCAAGCGTAATAAGTCCGCTTGGAAGGCATTTTTCATTTCATTTTTATTTTATTTTACAATCTTTTGAAAAGAAATGATTTCTCGTAGCTCCTACGTATTATTATTATATGAAAACGAAAATCTACAATAGCGTCATCTCTGTTTATAGGTATGAACTACTTGAAAGAACTTTACACAGTACATCGACTCGGACTTTAGTTGTAGTCAAGAAAATCACAGATGTCGCGCAGCTCCTGATATTTAAAACGAATCCCGTTCCTAATGTGCGAATTGACAATATTTATATCATAAATTATTCTTCTACGAAATAGACGTTATCACGTAAAACCATTGTCCGTAAACCGACTTTACAGACAACCAATTTTTTGTAATTCATTTACATTTTGTAATAAAACTGAAATTGGCTACAGGTAGGTCAAAGACCATTTACAATTAGATAGGTAAGAAAGTAGGTAGGTACTGTATTTACTTGAAACTACATTATAGTAATTTGATGAATTTATTTATCACTAGGAAATCGTCCTCGCTTCGGGAAAAATAGCAAAAAAAATATAATATAGCCTATGTCAGCCGGGGATAGTGTAGCTTCCCAACAGTGAAAGAATTTTTCAAATCGGTTTAATAGTTTCGGAGCCTATTCAATGCAAACAAACAATCAAATCTTTCCTCTTTATAATCTTAATACCTATGTATAAATTACACACTATGTATTAATTATGTGTCACATTTGTTATGAATGCGTAAGTAAATAATAGAGGTATACGTATACCCTATGAAGGTATACGGTACCACGGTACCACGATAATTTCGTAAATATCCTCATAACCGGACACATTTTAATATCACAAGAAACGATAAAGTATAAATTCAACCATGCACCTCCATGTAGGTTAAATTACATGAGTTCACCACTTAACAATTGAATTACATTCGTATGAATAACATTTTTATTATGAGGTATTTCTCGATTACGTGTAGCTATCGAGTTTTTTGTCGATTGTAAAGGATGCGTGAAGGAACTTTCATCGACAATAAGGCATTACATACAGCTTAATAAATCGCGACAGCTTCAAACCGAGCAGAATGAAATACCGGTCGATGGTTACAGTAATTGTGAGTTATTTTATTTTGGGTGAGTCCCAAGTTACGGCTACGAGGGCTATCTCGAGGTATCTGTTAGCAAAATAAATACCTTTGACCTAAAACCGTCAGGCTGGAACAGAACCGTTTTGTTAACTGATGGGCGAGGACGACTCGTTCACCCACATTGGCCAATTTTATCAGCGAATGATGCTTTGAATAAGATCCTTTTGACCACACACAGCATAACTGTACTTAGCTTTACATGTAGGGTGGGACGTCCAACGGTCCTCGCCTTGTTCTACACAGTTGCGACTAAATAGATACCTAATTTTTTCACTGAACCTGTTCTTGCGTCTTTAGCCATACGTTGTCGTTGCCTTTTTTGATTATACTTACCCGCTATATCAACACTTCATACTTAATAAAAAATACAAATAAATATTCACACTCTAACACCCTCGCAAGGCGCACTAGAAATCAAAATAAAATGCAGAAAAGCAAGAGCAGAAAAGCAATCCTTCGCTCGACAATAAGTCAAGATATAAGTAAGTACCAACTGTGATAAATTAAATAATGGAACAAACAAGTAAGTAAGCTATTTGTGTGAACGGCGTTATCTGTACGTACCTACAGTTAGGCGGGCTTCTCCAACAGTATTTAAAAAAACAACTACTTTACCACAAAACCACAAGTTTAATTTGTTAAATCACAAAGAACGGAAAGGAGTGACTTCCTGAATTTAGGTCTATTCGTGACCGAGTTCAAGATCTAACTAACTTTAATTGAATAGAAAATGATGAATAAAGAATAAATGAAGATTATGCACCTTTCAGGAAGGAAAGTTTCTATATGCTGATGTTAGCACTAAGTAGTTACATTGAAATAAGGGTTATAACAGTACGCACTCCTGATTGTGGTACGCGCGGCGCACCAATCATCAATCTTCCGTTAGAAGTCCCTCCCTGGGCTCTAACCACCTAATAGAACTCTATCCGACGGTGCTCGTACACGTGGTATTCTTTACCTGAATGCCAAGCGTGGTAGCTTATCCGTTATCTACCTCTTTAATGCCAAAGAGAGACACCGGTATAGGCCCACTACAAGGCACCTCATAACTGAGCCTAAAGGCCTCCACCACACTTCTTCAGTGCTGCTCCATTGTTAAGGGGTTAGTGACGTACCCAAATGTCTGAAGTCTTTAAGTAAGTTGAAGAATTCCGACATGATATATAACAACTGTTATTTAACTGCTGCTATAACAACCGGGACCGGCAGCTTCACGTATCTACAAGAAACATGGAAGTGTTGAAGATTTATTTACGCTAGGGTCACCCATTGAACTGCCGACCGCGTCAGTTCTTGCTTAATTAGATCAATCACTTGAAATACTAAGATCGACGCAAAGCGGGCTATAAGTGCTTCGATTAATTTTATTAACATGGCAGGTGAAACCTTCTAGCTATCAAACATTATTCCTCAAAAAATAACTATTTTTCCATGTAATTTCTATTTTCCCAACCTGCCTTAAAGGTCGACGATTGGTTTATGCCGATGTCGAAGAATATTTATTTGGACGTTAGATGGTGTCAGGTGTATTTTGTTAGCGAACAATGAATCGTGACTGCGTACTCCCCCATAACGGAATCGCGAATACTAGCCAATTTATGACTGAACCTTTGTGCATTTATAATACAGTCACTTATAGAAATGTGCTTGGAAGACGGAAATATTTTTAAGTTGCTTATCGGAGTCTTATGGAAATAAGTCCCTACTTAATTTCATCACAAGCGTAAGTCCTGAAATGGGACCTTTAACCTGACTTAGGTTACTAGCTAAACCTGACCTAAGTTTGAAATAAGACTTGTTGCACTTACCACTAAACTAAGGTTGAATTAATTTCCTTGGGTAATTCTTTGCAAGGATAGAAAATAATGCACCTGTACTTTACTATTAAAAGATAAAATTTCACTAAATTAAATTATTAAGTAATAACGCTACACACTCATAGCACACTAAGACTGTGCTGTGCCATGGGTGGCGGGTGCCATGGACAACACACAAGAACCAGAACACACACACTCAGACCGAGAAGAGAAATTCAAAATTATCATTCTTTCCACCTCGCTGGGAATCGAATCCAGGACCCTCGGCATGGCGATTCAGCATGGTAACCAATGCACCACACGGTTAGTCAAAAGACCTATCCGTCAATTGACCATAGACTTAGTATAGTACTCGTATATATCTACATATAGGTCAATGCAATTGACTAATAACTTGAATTTTCATACGATTTGTTAAATTCTTAAGAAGAACTAGGAGTACCCAGGACAACATCGACGTATAAAAGCATCATATTAAAATATGGCCGCAAAATCCCAGCTTGCAAATAATGTCAAATACTGTATAATCTACAATGGTTTGAGACGACCTAAGCACGCGTTCACCTGCTATGATTTATTCTGAAGCACCGCTATTGTTCTGTCATAGTGGACAGTCTCCGTAAACTTATAAATCATCGATCTCAAATACCAGATATACAATTTAGGCTCCAATCGGTGTAGCAGACCCGAACCTAGGTTTTATGTTATTACAAATTTCATTGTTGGCGTTAGGTAAGTACGAGTATAAATCTGAATAAAGCAACTTTGTATGTACAATTTCGAATAAATAATAATTATATGTAGGTTACATATAGTTTCAAGTGATGTGACGAGTTTTCTGGTTATACTACCTAAATAAATACGGTGTCGACGCCTACCGCATTGGTGCCGGGACTGTGTGCTATTCTCGCTCCACTGCCCCGGCGCGGCGGCCGCTACCACGGCGGCCTCGGCACGGCGCGCTCTCTAGCCCCTCTCCATGCCGAGAGGGTTGGAGCGGCCAGCGGGATGGCCCGTCCGCCTACTATTTCCCGCTAGGGTAAAGGCGCGCTCGACACTGGCGCGCCTTTCAGCCCGAGCCGTTACGCCGGACGACGAATTCCCGTATCCGTCACCCGACCGGCTGTTGTTATGGGGCCAAGAGGTGCAGGCCGTAAGCCCGCCTTCTTCGCCCTGTGCGCCGGCGGCGGATGGCGAGGTCTGTAGAGTTCTCTCGCTCTCTCTCCGCCGCCTCTTTGCGGAGCATGACGCACTCCGCAAAGGCCTGCACCGCTGTCCACGACGTCTCACTGTCAACCATGCATTTGATCACGGTCGGCAGCGAGAGGTCGTCCCCAACGACCGCACGTAGTTGTGCACGGTCCTCCGCCCAGGCTGGGCAGTCCTCTAAGGTGTGCTGGGCGTCCTCGTCCTGGCATCCGTCACAGTGGTGGCAAACAGCAGACGGCTCCCGGCCCACAATTCGGCACAGATACCCCCCGAAGCAACCATGCCCGGATAGTATCTGTGTCAAACGGAATGTCAGGGAGCCGTGTCGCCTCGCCAACCATTGGCCTAAAACTGGACGGATCGCTTCGACGGTCCTACGCCCAGCAGTGGGCTGCTCCAGCCTCTGGCTCCACTTCAAGATGGTGCGCTGACACAGCTCGTTGCGGCGTCCTGCGATCTCTCTCGGTGCCGGTCGGTCACCCCGGTCTAGTGCCTCCTCGCGCCAAGTAAATAAGGACGCGAGGATCCCGGCTTCCAGGTCCTTCTGGTTATACTACCTACCACAACCAAAGGTTTTTTGTGCAAGTGTCTAACGGTTATTACAAATCCAATTTGTAACCATACCCGATGTGCCCGAATGTAATTTATGTTGTAAGTTTTTTTAAAAGGGGAAGGTACACTTTAAACTAAAGTATTATGGATTTATTTATTTATTTATTTATTTTTGCAACACCTAAATCTAGGGTATACAAGGGCAAAAACTTAATGCCTAATGGCATTCTCTACCAGTCAGCCCTGGGTGCTGGTGAAAATGTTAGATAGGCGCAAACTGTCGAACTGTGGAACTGTGGATTCATGAAACATGGAGTTTTTCTCAATCCATCTCCCATCACGACGGCGGTCGCTACGAGATTCCGAGACCGCAGTCTTGTTTTTATATGGCAATTTCGAAGAACCCCATTTTATAACAATCAGGAGCCCCTATAAGAAACTCATCTTCCAATATAATAAACAATTTCGCAATTTAAAACTGCGCTACAACAAAAACGCTAGACAAGCCATGATGTTTTTTATACCAAACCGATACACACGCCGAAAGAATTTGCGCTCTCATTTCAACACGGGTAGCAGCAATCACTTAAGAATATTTAAGTATACACAAAGAGAAATGCAAATTGTTTTTAATTGCCTTCCGGTAGAAAGTGGGTGAGCCTCAACACGGAACGGGCTGGCCGAAATTGGTTTGATTCTTGTCGAAGTAACGACAATGTGCTGACGACACGCCGCCGTTGTAACGTCAATGATAATTTGGATTTTTATTTTGGTTTAACCGCCCAATATGTATAGAGCAACAGAGGTCAGAGAGTAATTCTGGTTGTGTTTTACAAGCAAAGGAAAAAGGCGAGAACTACTTAACTTGACGAGAGAGCGAGAATAACTTGACGGTACGTCATCAGCGTCATTTATGGTGATCAGGTACCAACACAGAACATTTAACTATTTACCTATTAAATGTTTTGTGGGTACCAAGGTCAGTGCCAACTGCCAGTAACACTGAAATCAAAACAAGTTAAGAGACATTTCATGTCAGTCAAGAAGGACCTGAAGAAGACAGTGGCAGTCTGAGCAGTGGGGACTCACGCTTCTTTCCATATCCGTAGGTCGAGAGAATCATTTAGCCCGGCTTTTCTGTATCAGTATCAGTAGTAATTCAGTATTAAGTACATCGAACCATCAGGATAACACTGATTAGCAAATATAATATAACCATCGACCTCTAACAGAGAGACATTGTCCAATGTTAAAAAAGGTTCCACCACAAGCAAAGAAAGTCGCAAAAGATCAGATAAAGACATCTAATAAACCGGTCAATTGCAAGTTAAATTCGCGTGGAGAGGATTCCGTACGTTGATTTATCTACTTCCTATAAGTTGTTTTAAATCTAACCCAAAGTTTGTGGTAACTAAAAAAGTATGTAGGTATAATGCCGGAAAAGTATGTACCTATAGTGTGGGCGCCATTCTTCAACTTTCTTCCGCAGCGGTCCTTCGAACTATGTGGCAAGCCCATTGCCACTTCAGCCGGATTAGTCGCTGAGCTATGTCAATTATCCGTGTCTTTGACGCATTTACAAGAAGAAATATCGAGCATAGCTCTCTGTGCGTTTTGAGCTTGTGGATAAGGCCAATAGTAGGTAAAGTACCACGTCTCAGAGCCGTAGATATATCATCACTGGAAACACAAACTACTAGAACACCTTCGACTTCAGGCACACACATAAACACATTATTAAAAAAGTTTTATTCAAATGCACCTTTCCCTTCCATATTGCCAATGTCATTGCATATTGCCAAAGAGTCATGCTAGTAGCCGAAAATGCCCCCGAGATTCACAGCAGATTGGAGGAATGGCGACAACGGCTGGAGAGTGTTGGCCTGAAAGTAAACAGAACCAAAACCACTTACATGTTCTGTGACTTTGGTGGTCTCTCCATTCCTGTACCTAGACCTGGATGTGACACATCGGGTCAATGCAGGTTGGATGAAATGGCGACAGGTCACAGGAACTATTTGTGACCCACGGATGCCCCTTAAATTGAAGGGTAAAATCTATAATCGAAACCGAATGTCATGGTATGGGCATGTGATGAGGCGTGAGGAAACGCATGTGACGAGAAGAGTGATGGATATGAATGTGATAGATAGACGAAGGGGACGAGGAAGACCTAAGAAAAGATGGATGGATTGTGTTATAGAGGATATGAAAGATAAGAGAGTTAGTGTAAAGATGACGGCTGATAGAGAAGTGTGGAAGAGGAAAACATATTGCGCCGACCCCAAATAAAATTGGGAAATGGGCAGGATGATGATGATGACCTTTCCCTTCCCATGAGCTTAACAATCACACGCGCTTACGTTACAATTGCAAGAAGTACTTATATGTATCCCTCAGTTTTGGCTGTGCGTTTTTGGCTGCGTTAAAATTTCGAACTTCAAATTGCGCTCAGTTTAGTCGCCAAAATGTTGATATAATGAAATACTTGATTTTTTAGAAAGAACAATGCCCAACTGCCATACGTCGTTTTATTTCATTTTCAACTTTAGCGTCTTAAAATTAAAAAAAAAATCTAAAAATCGCCGCTTTGATTTCTGAGCTCAAATATCTAAGAATTTTCAGCAGACACACCCCAGACCCAAAGTATTTTGAGATTGAATTCTTATAACCATTGAGTCATAGAGTAGGGGAGACTTAGCCTGGGAATACACGTCCGATTTTGTTTCCGATTGTCTGATCAGACTAGTCTGATCAGACAATCTGAAGGCCCTCGTGCCATACATTTGTTTGAATACACAATACACGTCCGATCAGATTGTAGGATCGGACGTCCGAGTCGGAAACAGCGCCAAGACGTCTACGATTTTATGGCCGATCCGATTGTCTGAAGGTGCGGTCTGCATACTTTTCTACAGAGACCAATACACGTCCGATTCCTCCTTCCGACTTGCCAGTTTACCACAGAGTACTTTGTTATATACTGCAGTTTACTCTCTAGCGTGACAGTGAACGCACGCGTCGCATTGTTATGTCATTTTAGTAGTTAAGTAGATAAGTAATTTAGTACATAAGTAAATAAGTAATTTGCTCAAAACATCGAATATCATTGTGGCGGGTGACGTAAACGCCTGGAGTTACTGGTGGGGAAGCAGCCACGAAAATCCGAGAGGGACTGCCTACAGCACCTTCCTCAATGACATGGAGCTAGAGGTCCTCAACACCGGGAGAACACCAACCTTCGAAACCTATAGGGGCGATAGACTGTTCACCAGTATAGTGGACGTAACGGCTTGCAGTCAATCGCTCCTAGGTAGAGTGGAGGACTGGAGGGTGAACGGAGACATTACAACCTCGGACCACAACGCCATAACATTCGCGGTGCGCCTGGATGCGACACTAAAACCAACAAGGGTCGCAACCACGCGCACATATAATACGAAGAAGGCAAAATGGTCCGAATTCCGATCACACTTCAAGACACTCCTAGGGGACAACAACATCACCCCAAACACCATCAACGAAGGAAAATCTCCTGACGACCTAGAGACCATGATCACGGCATATACATCGGCCATACAGGAAGCGTGCGAGGTAGCGATACCCAAGATAGGGCCTTGGAAGGGGAATGCAAGACTGCCTTGGTGGTCAAAGACCCTAGAAGAGGCCCTAAGAGACACCAATCGGAAGAAACGCAGAATTAGAAACGCTGCACCCCACCGCAGAGAGATGGTAATTCAGGAGTATTTGAAGGCAAAGGAAGCATACACGCAAATGGCACAGGATGTGCAAACTAAGAGCTGGAAGGAATTCTGCACCACACAGGAGAGGGAGAGCATGTGGGACGGGATCTATAGGGTCATAAGAAGAACGTCGAGGAGGAAAGAAGACCTACTGCTGCAGGACGCCAGCGGTCAAACGCTGACCCCTAACGAATCAGCAGAACTCCTCGCTAATACGTTCTACCCAGAGGACTCCACAGTAAACGATGACCAGTACCACATGCAACTCCGAAGGCTAACGGAGGAACAACTAGGAACACCAGGGCAATTGTCAGCGGACGACCCAAAATTCACTTCAGCGGAACTCGAGCTGGTGCTGAAGTCACTAAACCCCAAAAAGGCCCCAGGGAGCGATGGGTTGACCGCAGACATATGCACAGCGGCAATAAACTGCGACAGGGAAGTGTTTATGGCTATAGCGAATAAATGCTTAGAGCAAATGCACTTCCCCAAGCAATGGAAAACCGCCCATGTTGTCATCCTCCGCAAGCCGGGGAAGGACGACTACACCAAGCCAAAGTCGTACCGACCTATCGGCCTACTCTCAGTCATGGGTAAAATCATAGAGAAACTCATGGTAGGCCGAATCCAGTGGCACATCCTTCCAACTCTTAATAAAGCGCAATATGGCTTCCAGCCCCAGCGCGGAACCGAGGACGCCCTCTATGACCCTATGGTACATGTACGATCCGAAGTGGACAACAAGAAGATCGTACTAATGGTATCATTGGACATAGAGGGTGCCTTCGACAACGCGTGGTGGCCCGCTCTAAAACACCAATTAACAAAAAGGAAATGCCCAAGAAACCTATACGCAATGGTCAGCTCGTACCTCAAAGACCGCAAGGTCAAAGTCAATTATGCCGGGGCGTCGTATGAAAAAGAAACGACGAAAGGATGTGTTCAGGGATCCATTGGAGGACCAACTTTCTGGAACATAATCCTGGACCCACTCCTCAACCACCTAACCGGCAATGAGGTATACTGCCAAGCGTTCGCGGACGACATCGTACTAGTGTTCTCAAGTGCCAAAATTGAGACCTTAGAAAGCGTAGCCAACAAAGCGCTGACAGATGTAGTCAGATGGGGGTCAAGAAATAAGCTCAGTTTCGCAGCGCAAAAGACCAACGCGCTGCTCATCACAAAGAAACTGAAGTACGACCTCCCAAAGCTCTATATGTCGGGCACCCGACTACATTTGGTCAAGGAGATGAAACTCCTCGGTCTCATAATAGACAACAAGCTCACCTTCAAATCGCACGTGGCTGCAACATGCAAGAAAGCAGCAGACATATACAAACAACTAGCGTGCGCAGCGAAGGTGACTTGGGGCCTAAACACAGAGATAGTACGAACCATCTACGTAGCGGTAATAGAACCGATAGTGACATATGCCTCCAGCGTATGGTCCCAGGCAACAGACCTCCAAATGAATAAAAACCAGTTGGAGGCGCTGCAAAGGGGCTTCGCTCAAAAGACCTGCAAGGCATACAGAACTGTGTCACTTACCGCTGCACTCGTCCTTTCTGGGCTACTTCCTTTAGACCTCAGGATCCAAGAAGCAGCAAGCTTGTTTAAGGCAAAAAAGAACATCTCAACAGACTACCTACCACCAGGAAGAAAACTGGAACGCGCTGTGAGGCACGAAGACCTACCTCACCCCTCTGCACTCACCACCATCAAATATAAAGTGCTAGAGAGCGTAGATCCCGAAACCCTAGCCACCAATCACATAGTCGGACACCAGATCTATACCGACGGCAGCAAGATAGAAGGTAAGACTGGTACTGCCTTGACATGGTGGAAGGATGGGAAAGAAACCAGTTTTTCGACCTTTAGTCTGGATCCCTCCTGCACAGTGTTCCAAGCCGAGTTGTACGCCCTGCACAAGGCTGTGGAACAAGCGGTTTCGAGCGGCATGAAGGAAATAAACATCATGAGCGACTCAAGATCTTCGCTGGAACTGCTCGAAAACCCCAGACCGTCTCATCCCCTGGCCAAAGAAATAAAAGACAATATCAGGGGACTCAGGAGGGACGGTAAATATGTTCGGCTGTTCTGGATCAGAGCTCACGTCGGGACCGCCGGAAACGAAAGGGCAGACGAACTGGCAAAAACGGCCGCCAAGAACACGTCCGAAACACCAGACTACGCAGAAATACCGTTGTCCTATGTCAAAAGAAAGATCAGAGAGGAGACGATCCTCAGATGGCAGGATCGCTACACCACCTCAACCACTGGGTCAACCACGAAGACCTTCTTCCCGGATGTGGGCCAAGCCTACCCAATCATAAGGAAGACAAGGTTGACACAGATTCAGGTGCAAGCCTTGACAGGACACGGTGGCATGGGAGAATATTTGCACCGGTTCAAGTTGAAAGACAGCCCCGGATGCGAATGCGACCCGAGCGTTAGCGAAACAGTCTGGCACGTGATCTTGGAATGCCCCAGGTTTCTGGCGATCCGGATGGAGACCGAAGTCAAAGTTGGTGTTAAGCTGGAGAAGCCAATCCTGAGTGACATTTTGGCAACAGAGGAAAAAAGAAAATGCTTCCTAGAATACCTGGACTCCATCTTCCGGGTAGTTGCCAGAAGGAACTCCACATTATCGCAGACAGTAACAAACAACGCAGAAGTCCCGCGACCAAATGAGGACCACAACCCACAACCGAGAATACCCCTCGATAACACCATGGCAGCATTTAGCAACTTGCTTCAAAATGCTGAACGAGGGGAACCAAAATTGAGAATCCGGGGAGTGGCACTCTTTATGGACAATAATGAAGAAAGGTTCGGCATAAGCTTCTGCAACACAAAATGCTCAGGCAGAGTGGCCATTTCACCTGGTCTAGCAGCTCTCCTGAATGGCAGCACTTTCAGGGCAACAATGAAGCGCAGCACATACAACGCGCTAGCCGAAATCTCAGTAGCCAACAAGCGCTGCAAAATAGTGCGATCAAGAAACAAAACTATCGCACTATTCGAAGGGAGCGACAATGAGACCCAGTTCGCCCAAGCGTGCGCAGTGCTAATGAGACTAGGAGAACCAGGCGAAGAAGTGCCAAAGATAATAAGCCTGGATGCTATGGTGGTGGGTTATACAAAGGGCCGAGCGGAAGATCACGCAGGGAGCATCAAAGCCTCCGAAAAACACGAGGTCGTGGTGTACGAGGACCGGGGCGAAAACCTCAGTTTCCTCAAACCACGCCAAAGGTGCCCAACTTCCGCTCTAGACCCGGTGGACAGATGGGGACACCCCATAGCAAACCCAGAAGAACAAAGTGGCTCTGAAAGACTGCAACAAAGAAGAGCAGCTGAAAACATCTCAGCCGGACAGAAGCAAGCTGGACAGGAGAAAAAAGGAATGCTGTGTGCGATAATGAAGACGATAAACGCCGTCTCTCAGCAATTTCCAGGCAGAAAGAGACAACCGGAACATACAGCACAACAAGAGTCTAGCAAAAGCACTCCTAGAAGTGATTCACAACCAAAGGCTACCACAACAAAAGCCGAAAAGGGGCTGGTCAATCCGCCTAATCTCCGGGACGCAAGGACCCCTCTGGACCACTTAATAAACGCATTTCTCGAGTTCAAGGCCATGACAGCAGCGACAACGGAGGACAATGTGAGGACCTGTGAAGACATCCTACAGGCCTTCCTCCAAGACGACCGGAAGCTGCTGAAACTGAGACTCGAGAAATCAGAAGCTGCCATATACGACAACAACACTTCCCAAATCATAGTAGGAGAGGAAGAGGGAAGTCATATGGCAGCCTACTGCGCAACCAGAGGCTTCGTCGACAAAGACGAAGAGGAGAGTAGGCGGATCGGTCGAGATAAATTCTGCACCCCTCCAAATGACCCCATTGTTGTGATTGCCCGATGCACCAGGATAATGTTAAATGACAGGATCCTGGCCATGGCGGACACCATACCCGAAGACAACTGGGAAATACCCAAATTATCATGGGTCAATGGGGTACCGGGCTGTGGTAAATCCACTTGGATTGTGAATCACTTCCGAGAGGGAAAAGATCTTATAATAACCAACACAACGGAGGCAGCGAGGGATCTCCAGGAGAGACTCACCCACCGTACCGGATCAGACACCCAAAAAAGGGTGCGCACAATGGCCTCAGTACTCGTGAATGGTTCGAAGAGGAAATACGAACGACTACTCGTCGATGAAGCCCTCATGAACCATTTCGGAGCCATTGTGATGGCAATAAAGCTCACCGGTGCGATGGATGTGTTGCTCATAGGAGATATTAACCAACTCCCATTTATAGAGCGCAACAACCTCTTCGAGCTGCTCTACAATCGCCCAAGTCGTTCGGTCGGAATAGGCCAAGAACTGTTGTGCACGTACAGGAACCCAGTGGACGTAGCGTACGCACTGAGCGAAGTCTACAGCGGAATTTACTCAGCTGCACCGCGCTTGAGATCCCTGCAGCTGAAGCGGTTCACGGATTCAACGATCCCAAAGACCCTCGAGAAAACTCTCTACTTGGTACACACCCAAGCCGAGAAAGAGAGTTTGAAGAGCGAGGGTTTCGGTAGTGGAGATGAATCGAGGATCCTGACCATACATGAAGCGCAGGGACTCACGTACGAGACGGTAGTGATCGTGCGCACGTCAACACAGCACCTGCAATTGCACAACAGTGTTCCCCACGCCGTCGTGGCAATATCGCGTCACACGATTAGCTGCACATACTACGCAGACAGCAGCAACGACGCCATAGCCCAGTTCATCCAAAGGGCTATGAATGCCACTGACGAGAGACTGGAGGACTATAACATCGCGATGGCAATTCGGAATAGGGACCCAAAGGCGATTGATTACGCAAACCACCTTAAGGCGTTGGCGGCCTCCGCGAAGGGAACAAAATAGGACATGTATTTTGTTATAGCGACGTTATTTCTTCTTTCGCGCTAACACGAGCAAATATGCAATAAGTAACCATAATTTTCATTCGCCATCCATCTTTTCTTTTTGGCAAGAGTGGCAAGCAAGCACTTACCGCTCTCACAGCTCGAGAACGACTGTGTTCAGAAAAAGTCTGACGCAAAAATCGGACGTGTATCGAGTAAATACGATCAGATAGTCTGATCAGACAATCGGAAACAAAATCGGACGTGTATTCCCAGGGTTACAGCTGCCTGTAATTTTTACCATTATTTTATTCTGACTTTTTTTTGATTGACAACCGGAAATGGAAATTTGACATCATTACATTTGTCATACCAACATTTATAACGAAATTCTGTCTGTAATATTGGCCAGAAGTCTCCTTATATCTTATTTGATACAAGCTATGTATCGAAGTGAGTTCCCGAATAAAAATGGACATTGTTGACATCATTGTTATTATAGTCAATTCATCACTTATTAATAAAATTATTTTACACTGGGTAATACGGGTACAGGTATTAATTTTAAAATACGTAAAAAAATAATTGAATTGCTTCGGTATAACTGACGTTTTAAGACGCTAACAAAAATAAAAAATAATTTTTGGGCATTGTTCTTTAAGCAATAAAAAATATGTTCGAATGTATAATTTGAATGAATAATATTTAGATTAGCTTATTTTTCACTCCAAAAACAAAACTAACGAAATTACGTACTAGCTTGAACCAGGTGCCCGTTACATTAATCCGGTACCAATAGCTAGCTGATATCTCACTACATCGCGTAGGTGTGACATACCGGACATCTATTTATATTACCCTAAGGCTAGACGGTAGACGTGAACTAATATCTACGTATTAATATTTACTTTCATAACATTAATAAAGTTACTTTCATAACGTCTAGCTTACTATTTTTAGGTCTTCACGCGCCTCACAACGGGCGGGTTTTAAGATCAACATGGACAAGACGAAAATCATGTCGAATGTCCATGTTACACCCGTACTGGTTGTTGTTGACGGCGCTGCTCTCGAAATTGTAGACGAATACATTTGCCTGGGACAAATAATCCAAATGGGTAAAGTCTAACTTCGAAAAAGAGGTCACTCGTAGAATCCAACTCGGATAGGTTGCGTTCAGGAAACTACGTCATATCTTGTCATCCAAAACACTACCTCAGTGCTTGAAGTCGAACGTGTTGGAACAGTGTATGTTGCCAATTATGACATAGGGCTCCGAGACGTGGTGCCTTGCTGTCGGCCTAATTCACAAGCTCGGTCACATAGCGAGCTATGGAGAGAGCTATCCTTTGTATTTCTCTACGCGATCGCGTCAGAAATTATGAAATCCTTAAACGAACTAGGATAACCGACATAGCCAAATGAATAAGCCAACTAAAGTGGCAATGGACTGGCCACATAGTTCGAAGGACCGATAACCGTTGGGGAAGAAAGGTAGGTACTCGAATGGCTGACCAGGTGGACTGACGACCTGTAGAAGACAGCGGACATCCGCTGGATTCAGAAGGCTCAGGACCGGTAGAGTGGCACAAGGTAGGGGAGACCTATGTCCAGCAGTGTACCTCCAAAGTCTGATGGGTGAATGGATGGATGGATTAACACAAAAGTAAATCAAGTTCCGAAATTAAATTATTCTCATAATAAATACCTACTCATTATCAGTTTAAAAAATATTTATTGACACAGTTTTGGTACATCCAACTTACATAATAATTATGACACATAGGACACAATATATACCTAAATTTAAACTTAATAATTAATTCACACTTAGAAACATCGATAAAATAGTGTTACTAGAACTTAATACCTAAATAGATTTAAACTTAATATCTATTTACAAAATTTAATTTACATCCTAATGAGAATGTGCAATTATAAAATACGGAAACTTCTTTATCCCTAGTACGTACAGACATTGAAATTGTTTTCGTTATACAATGTTAACATTATCAATTTATTTCTCAATCCAACAACGTATGCAAAGTGATATTAGATGCTAGACTCTGCCCGCGGGTTCATCCGCGGAAGATACGTCCAAATCATCCCACGTGAACGTATAACCGGGATAAAGTCTACCATATTATTTAAGTCTGGATATGGTATGGTCCAAGTTTCATCTTAATCCGTACAACGGTTATCGCGTGATGGTAACTCAAACATGCAAACAACATCACTAACATTCGCATTTATAACATTAGCATAGCAGGATGATTCAATGCAAAACATTTTTCCGCAAACGCCAAATCACTGTAGCCTTCTTATCCCCAAAAAAGAAACGTGATCTTTGTAGGATATGGGTTATCATGACGAGGAGTTAATGACCTAGATTTGGACCACTTCTTCAATGCCTGTGCGCCTTGTATCCAGTTTATCACTAATACGCATCCTCTCATGGCCTGTCTGGCTTATTGTTCGTCTCCTTCCTGGGATTAAACGTATCCTACGTGGGTGTAGATAAATCTCAAGATTTACTTAAACTGATTAAAATGCCTCATTGCTTCACGGACTCAGAAGCTTTGTAAAGTTTGTCATGTCATTTATAATATTTCGTGGTTTCATTTTCGATATAAATTAACAAGTAGTCCTTTGACCTAGCAGGCAACACTCGCACGCTTTAAAGATACCCTCTTTTTTTTTTAATAAAGAACCGAGGTACCCTCCTTCATCTCACTAGCTTACTGATCATTCTTTTTCCGTGCGAGGCAACGAGTGCACGCGCTCCTTCGTTGAATTCTTGCTATAGTATATACCAAATAAATTTATATTCCTACTCGATGTCTAAAAGAACATACGAAGAAAAAATGGACTATTATATGAGAAAAATGGAGAAGTTGAAAGAAAAACAAAGTCGTAAACGCCGTCGTTCAGAGGTTTTTTATTTATCGCCAGAACAAAATAACCAAGGTAAGTCAGTGAAATTAAATACAAGTTTCTGCATGGGCCTTTTCGCTATACAAGCACTGTTCAAAATGAAAGTCTTGTCACGGCGCTTTTGCCATAGATTCAAACCTGAACACGGCAATTATTTATCCGCCATAGATTCCTAAGCGAACGCGGCGACTATATCTAAATAAATTATCTATTATAATTACCTATCATTGCCTTTTAGGCGGTGAAGCCTCGATGTGGGATTATGAGGAACCGCTGCCCGATCCCGAACAAATATCGCCAGTGCCCGACCCCGATAACCCTGTACTCGAAGTGCCATTGAAACCCGATCCGATCCAACATGATCAGACATCAGCGCCATCGGCGCCTCCTGAGCCAGTCCAGATCTCGGATGACTCAAGCACTTTAGACCCGGAAATTTTATCAGCTCTCGGCGAGGCGACCGATCCGGGTCCGGCGTGGGGTCCAGATATACATAATAATCTGACTCAGCTATGGCAGCCATTGCTCAAAAAGGGAATGGCCAAGGATACCAAAGATAAGATTTTTAAACAATATTTAATACCCAGCAACTGCACATTATTGCAAGCTCCCAAGTTGAATATTGAGATCTCAGCGGCAGTCGCCGAAATGGTGAGGACGCGAGACAAAAAAGTAGAAACTGCCCAACAACAGTTAGGAATCGGTATCACAGCCATAAGTAGAGCAATGACGTCACTGCTAACAAGTGAGAATAAAATAGAGGCAATTAAAATTCTTAGTGACGGTTGTCGTATTTTGTGCGATTTACATTACACGGAAACACAGGCTCGAATAAAAATGATTTCACCCGGTTTGGCTAAACCCTTTCTCAATGTTATTCAGGATAGCGAAAGAGATGAGACGTTGTTTGGAACAAGTCTGCCAGAAAAAATAAAGGCCTCGAAGACGATCGAGAAGCAGGGTCTTCAAATAAAAAAGATTACGCCATTACCTAAATTTAACCCTGCTACGGGTCAAAGCACATTCCAAACACGCCAACAGACCCAGGGAAACTACCAAGGGCCTCCTCGTTACCCGTCGGCCAGGGGGGGGCGGGGAGGTCAGCGGAGAGTCCCCTCAGCTTCGCGTCGACCAGTACAGGCGAATGCAACATCAGCGCAACCTCGAGCGAGCCAAGGCCGTCCCCGTGTCACAACACGTCCATAACACAGGTACACTCAGGTCGTGTCCAATTTTTCTATGATTGCTGGCGTCAGGTTACGAGTAACCGCATTATTCTTAATTGGATATTAAATGGAATAACTATTCCATTTACAACTAAACCTTACCAACATACGTTACCACAAATATCGTCGTCACCCAACGAACACTATGACATGTCATTGGCTATTAGGAACCTGGAAGAGCTGGGTGCCATTTCACAGGTTGAACCAACATGTGACCAGTTTATTTCTGGAACATTTTTAGCTCCAAAATCAAATGGTGGTAAAAGGTTTATTTTAAGCCTTAAATGTTTAAATAGCTTTATACCTAAATTGCATTTTAAAATGGAAGATTACAGAACCGCTTGTAAGTTAGTACAACCAAATTGGTATATGGCGACCATAGACTTGAAAGAATCGTATCTCCTCATTCCTGTTCATATAGAATTCCGTAAATATCTCCGTTTCCATTACATCGCATCAGAATTCAGCAAAACTGTCACTTACGAATTTAATGCGATGCCTTATGGACTAGCGATAGCACCCAGGTGTTTCACAAAAATTATCAGAGAAGTAGTAGCTTATTTACGTGGTCGCGGGTTCAAATCAGTCTGCTATTTGGATGATTTGCTTTGCATTGGTCGTAGTCATGATGAATGTATTCGGAATGTGAAGGAAACAATAGCGTTATTTGAATGTTTGGGATTTGTAATAAACTATGAAAAGAGTCAATTGGAACCACAAAAATCATGTAAATTTTTAGGATTTGTTTACAATGCTACAAATATGACGATATCATTACCTTTAGATAAACGCATAAAAATAGCCGGAATGTTAAAAAAGTTTTGCAAATTACCTACTGTTTCAATCCGTGATTTTTCTCAGTTGATAGGAGTCCTTGTTTCAGCATGCCCAGCGGTGCGTTACGGTTGGATGTACACTAAGGTGTTAGAGCGAGAAAAATATTTATTTTTAAAGCAGCATGGTTCATTCGATGCAAAAATTAAACTTCCTTATATAATTTTAGACGATTTAATCTGGTGGAAGAAAAATATTTATTTAACAAATAATTTTATAAAAAGTTGCAGTTACGTAATGGAAATTTTTACAGATGCGTCACGCACCGGCTGGGGGGCATTCTGTAACAATGTAAGGGTTAGCGGCCATTGGAAAGAAAACGAACTTAATTTCCATATAAACTATTTAGAACTATTGTCTGTTTTTCTAGCCCTCAAATGTTTTGCGCGGGATAAATCTGAGTGTGATATTCTTCTTAGAGTCGATAACACTACAGCTATAAGCTATATAAACCGCATGGGCGGAATACAGTTCCCACATTTAAATAAACTTTCTCGTGACATATGGCAGTGGTGCGAGAGGAGGAAACTATGGCTGTTTGCTTCATATATAAACACTAAAGATAACGTCGAAGCCGATGAAGAGTCGCGCAAGGTTAATCAGGATGCGGAGTGGGAATTGTCAAATGATGCATTTTCTTACATAGTTAAAAAGTTAGGTCAACCGGAAATTGATTTATTCGCCTCTCGCACCAACGCTAAGTGTCACCAATATGTGTCCTGGAGACAGGATCCAGATGCCATAAGTGTCGATGCATTTACGATTTCTTGGAAATCTAAATTCTTTTATGCGTTTCCACCTTTTTCATTGTTACTTAGATGTGTCCAAAAAATTATAAAAGACGAAGCCACAGGAATTCTCGTCTTTCCTATGTGGCCTGCTCAGGCATGGTACCCGCAGCTGATGGATTTGCTGGTTAAGGAAGTGGTTATATTAAAGCCACGCCCATATCTAGTATTATCGCATTTCAGACGACAGCACCCGCTCCACCAGACGCTTACCCTGGGAGCGGCGCTGCTCTCCGGCTCGCGTTCCTCCACCGCGGCGCACCACCAGCCGCCTTGCCCTTGATGTTGGCTTCACTGTCCACCAGTACTTTGAAGCAGTATGGCGTTTGTTACAAACTATGGTGGCAATACTGTGAGAGAAACAACTGTAATGTTTTTACGGGCTCCTTCTCTGAAGTTATTCATTTTTTAACTGAGCAATTTGAAAGTGGTGCATCCTATGGTACGCTTAACAACCACCGATCAGCATTGTCCTTGCTCCTTGGGAACAATGTAGCTGCAGATGATGGCATCAAGAGACTCTTGAAAGGCGTATTCAAGTTAAGGCCTTCCTTACCTAAATACTCATACACGTGGGATCCTCAAAGAGTGTTGAGCCATATTTCCGAATGGGTACCCAACATTAATTTAAGTTTAGAAAAACTAACTAAAAAGCTCGTCATTTTGTTGGCACTGTGTACAGCACATAGGGTGCAGACGTTTTCATTAATTAGAATTAGTAATGTTAAATTAAATACCAACGGAATAAAAATTTTCGTAACTGACATCATTAAAACTTCGGGAGTAGGAAGGGATCAGCCAGTTTTGGATTTACCGTATTTTAGTGAAAATCCTTCAATTTGCCCTGCTACAACGCTTATAGACTATATGTCGATGACGAAAGACCTAAGGTCTACGGGAACCGAACACCTCTTAATAACTGTGAAGCGTCCACACAGGAACGCAACAGCACAGTCAATAAGTAGGTGGATCAAGCAAACGTTGTGTGCGTGCGGCATCGACGTGGCGGAGTTCGGCGCGCACAGCGCCCGCCACGCCGCCACGTCGAAGGCACACGCCGCTGGTCTCAGCGTCGACCTTATACGGAAGACTGCTGGCTGGTCTGCTTCGTCTCAAACCTTTGCTAAATATTATCATCGACCTATTACGAGTATAGAAGAATTAAATTTTGCAAAATCAGTTTGCCTAAATAATAACTCATAAAAATTGTAAAAATCATGATTACTTATAAGAATATTTACTTAAGTAGTAAAAAATAATGTTTAAGTTCTTTACTTCGTTTGTTACTTTTTCAATGAGAAATAAAGAGAAATGATTGTGATCGTATCTCGTGTTTTATTTGTAGTATACCTATGGAGGTCGCACTACAAATATTAACAAAACGGGATCTCTGAACATCTACTTGTTAATTTATATCGAAAATGAAACCACGAAATATTATATATGATCACACGAACTTCTCAAGTGAAGTTCGATCAATATAATATGAGTGGTTTCATTTGAAGATATAAATCACCCATCCCACCCAAAACCCACGTTTTGTATAAACACGAGATCTTAAATGTAGTTGCGTCTTTGAAAAGAATGATCAGTAAGCTAGTGAGATGAAGGAGGGTACCTCGGTTCTTTATTAAAAAAAAAAGAGGGTATCTTTAAAGCGTGCGAGTGTTGCCTGCTAGGTCAAAGGACTACTTGTTAATTTATATCTTCAAATGAAACCACTCATATTATATTGATCGAACTTCACTTGAGAAGTTCGTGTGATCATATATAATATTTGTTTGTTGGTTGACCTAATATCACGAGCCTCAATGTACCTAACGATTTCTTTGATTTAGCGAATTATTCCAAATCCCCTAGAACTGCCCGTAAGAGCCAGTTCGTCATTGTTACTAGTTTTAAAGTTTGCAATGGTTGATTTTTTTGAAGTGAAACTTCTTTAGAATCGTTGTGATTTCAAACCGGATGCAACGGAAAAAACGACAGTTGAAATAAATAAAAAGGACATCGCGACACTAAAAATGCTAAGTTGTATTCATAGATGGCGCGAGGAATAAGATAGAAGATTCGTTTTATTGCTAGATAGATGGCGCTAGCTGCTCATTTTACTCATCATATTATGTTAAGAGATGGCGTTAGTTACCACTGTTTTCTTTTTCTTATGTTCGTGGTTATCTTTTAAAAAGTGCTAAGTTGTATTCATAGATGGCGCGAGGAACAAGGGAGAAGATTCGATTTATTGCTTTTTCATCTCATTATCTTGAAACCAAAATTTTGGAAAGTTTCACTTCTACCACGTGTGAATTGCACACATTTTAATTTTATTTTTTTACCTTGTTAAAACGAATCGCAGACCAATCTAACCTCTATATAGCAAACCTTATCATACCAAATTACTTGATATAACGATTTTTTTCTAATCCCCTTCAGATTCGTTATATAGAGGTTGCACTGTATTATTAACAGCTATAGTTAAAGTGACCAACCTAACTTTAAACTGGACTGTAGGTTACTAGTCTAACTTTAAAGCGAAGGAGCCACACTGACCTCAAAATATACTCCAATCCGGGCTGGAGCAACAGGTAGAGTATAATCTTGGGTTCCTCAAGAAGAGAGACATGCTTATCCTTAGCCATACTAACGCCCCAACTCAGAGTCACTAATGGTTACATAAATCGTTCCATAAAACAGAATTTGTATGGTAATTCTTTACTGAGGAGCGATTAAAGTAACCGTTAGTGACTCTGAGTTCGGACAGTCTTCAAAGTGGTAGAATTAAATTAAAAAAAAAAGTTCATGGTACCTAAAGTACTATTTTTCTCGTAGACCTACTCTCCTTTTTCTTAATAGGTAATTCTAGATATGGATGAAGGGCTTCTATAAAAAGGTCATTTCTATTTTAGAAAATAAACATTTAAAAAATATGTGGAGATTGAAAAGAATTTGTATTCCTAAAATATGACTTGTCTGTAAATATAAAACACAAACTTAGTTAATAAAACGAATGTATCAAATTATACCTATGAGTATTACATAGTGCTTTTTTACCCATAAATTAATCAAAATGATGATCTCCGGCAGTGTCGCATCTTCAATACATATTACCATAATAATATAGTATGCCATCAAACTCTGAATGGGAAAGTAAATTACATGAGAGTTATGTATATTTTAAAAAAATATTAATTTAAATTGGAATCAAAGGTCTTTGACTTTCCTATTTCAGAGTTTCAGAGTTTGATATATCTTATTTAATACTTACTAGGTATATTGAAATTGGAAAGCAACATCAAATAAATGGATTCAACTCAATTAGATTCTTGAACTAAACATGTTTATAATGACAGCATCAATATACAGTCCGAAAATTATTTTAGGTCAGATTTTAGATATTTTAGGTCAGATATTATGATAGAAAATTATTTTTTAGAAAATAATTTTTTACCATATGAATAACTGCCTCACTTGAAGCAGCATAAAGAAATAAGCATGCTGCGATCCTCATTCGGTGTGGAGATGGAATGTAGCATACAGCCATCTATAAATTTTTTACAAAGTATGTTCATTTACGCAAATCACTAACACATAGCATTACTTTAAGAGACACGGATATTGTTATAAACTTTGCAAAGAATCTTACACACAAAAGGTTTAAGGTATTTATTGTACACTGCAAAAATTTATAGATAACAAAAATATCAAAACATGTTTTAAAAAGTTGAATGGTTCAAATGATTTTTCCCAGTTATTCTTGGAGTTTTAGGGTTTCGAAGGAAAATCGCAACCCTTATAGTTTAGTTTATTAGCTGCTTGGGAAAAAACAAACAAGATAATGTCCTCTTCATCTACCCTGCCATAATCTACAGTTGATTTTTTTTGAAACTGTCATAGAAATGAAAAATAAAGCTTTCAAAATAAATTCTCAATTCATGTGTTATTCACACAAAAATTCCATATATCTGGTTTTTTAGTCCATGTTTTGAAAAAGTTTTCTTTAACACTCTGCCAATTTTTAAGATATCTCTCTGCTTTACTTTTCATTTCATTATAGGGAATACTTTCAAGGCTGCGATTTCCATACACAGTCAATTTGAACTCTGTATTACTTAATAATACTTTTTGGAATTTCTGATATAGTTTATACTTAGAAATGCATAAATAAGCACTCACTAAGTTGTGCCTTTTCTTGATTAGTCCTAGCTTCACTCCAAGTGTGGTAGCTTCTGATATTCTGAAATAAAAAATAATGTATTAGTTGTTATAATAAAACCTTTTTATGATGGTAATAAATAATATTACATTGTTGCTGAGTTGTAATAAATAACATATGTACTCAGCTCAACAAATGGGCCACTTTTAGATTAAAAACCAAACAGTTTATTAATTTAGACATGGAACAATATAGACAATGGCAGAGGTTATAGAAGTAACTGAGTATTGAATTAAGTATATCGCTCACCTAGTAATATAATGGCACATCTGCAAAAAATATGAAATTGAGTTTATATGGTATGTTCTTAAAAGTGCCTAATCTACATAGTGGTCAACATGTATTAATGTCTATACTAGTAAACAAACCCATACAATCTGTAAAAAACGTAAACAGAACCCATAAATTAATTTTAAACATTTTTATAAAATTTTTGAAATTCTTTTCCGTAAAATATGGCAATCATAGATGTGCCGTTGTATGACTGGGTGAGCGATATATAATTTGAATACTAACTTATCACCATAAATTTTACATAAAGGAAATGATTATTTACCCATTTTCATTGCTTGTTTTGATCCAAACAATACTTGTAGCGGCTGGTCTAGTATTCAACTCAGATTTTTTATTTGGAAATGATATTGAACATTGATGGAATGTTGGAACTAAATCTATTAAAAAACCATTTCCATTCCTATTTAGAAGAGCCCTTTCTAAAGATTCATTTGAATATGGAACTCCAGCTCCAAAGATAAAATATTTAATGTAAATTGGTTCTGCCAGCAACATATCCAATAGCGCTCCTTGGATGCCCACGTGAATCCATCTTGCTAGTTTATCACTACAGGAGACAGATAAAGTCTCATCTCCTCTCCCAGGCTTTGTTCGTACTTGTCCAAGCGTATGATAATTGACACCAGATTCCTTAGGGTCTTGTTCCGCTGAGAGTAAACACTTGGCACCCGTCCTATAAATATCACCAATTTCAAGCTTCGATTTCTTACACTCTACATCACAAATATTGCTAGGAGCTGGACGTTTGTATGAATGAATAATGTCACCGTATTCCTCCTCAAAAGACTTCGGTATTATAGAAGCATCACCACACGGTAATTGGGAAGAGTAGAATATAAAATCAATTCCTGGCTTTAACTTAAACATTCCTTCCTCAAATGTAAATATTGAAGGCTTGTTGTTCAGCGTACTCTCTATGTTTTCGTAAAGATAAACCAAGAAGCCTCGTCTTGCTATCACTTCAGCGTGGCTGTCATTCAATACATTACCAGCTCCACTCATTTTGGTCGCTCCAATGCATTTAGAACCAGTGCCGAGCGAAACCACTTCATACTTCTCTTTCTCACTCTCAAATTGCACGATGCACGACAACACTGTCCACTCATGTTCAACCGGCTTTCCAGTCTTTGGTAATTTTTTGTAGCAATCCAAGCAGCTTTGTGCTATTTTATCCACCAACAGATCATTCATTTTCACTATTATCAATATCCTAACATTGTAAATATCCTATCCTAATGAAACATACAACCTCAAATCAAAGCATTCAAAGCAAATTTAATATTTATCCAACCAAACATTGGACACAAGTTTATTGGTTCAATTTTGACTGATTGATTGTCGATTGAATTGAATTGAATTTGATTTTGATTGACAGTTTTGACAAAAATTTGACGTTTGTCTTTGTGTTCCGTTTTACCTGATTTTACAGGTAACAATTGTAAAGATTTATTAAAACAACAACTAATTAACAACTTTACTAAGTAATAATTAACAACATAAAGCCTCGAACCAATGAACTAAAAGCATTGGCGTATAATATAATAGAGGTAGACTCTATTCTACTTTAGAAAGAAACGTTTCCGACCATGGATACATTACTCTAACTGGATATATAACTTCGTAGAGGTACCTCAAGACGGATGACGTCACAACACTCACAACGGAATGACCATTTTTGTGTTGTGTCCATGTTATCTATAGTCTCAGGATATATAATTCGATTGTGTTAAAATATTTTTATAAGTGCTGTGCACTTAAATTAAAAGAAATGTACCGTATCATTGAAGTATAATGTCATAAGGACAGACATCTGGAACAAAATGTGTGCCTGCACAGGAGGTTCGATTTTCAAAATTGAGCCCCGGTTCTCCTTTCAAAATCGAACGAATCCATTGAAGATTGAAGCCACGTGGCGCCAATGCATTGGGACATAGGTACATATGGTGTTCGCGGTGTCGGTTCTATACGCTAAGTGTCGAACATCAGCTCTCCATGATGATGAAGCCTGTCTGGCTAGCTAAAAATCCTCTTGCTTTAATCTGCTGCCAAACGATTACATAATCGTGTTCTGTTTGTTGGCTTGCGAGTCAGTTCTTTCTTCTTTATTCTTTCTTGGCTAGCAAAAAGTCGGCGATACCTTTAGTAATGCTAAAGTCCATGAGCGACGTAGGGGCCAAGGACAATTTTGGCTATTTTTGACCTCTCCTACTCCCACGTAAGGACATAAGATTTCATAGACTTCCCCTCCCCCTTCTTACTTAAGATTTTATCTGGTTTTAGAGAAGGATAAATTGTACTAAAACTCATTAAAACGTAAAAAACTATTTATTTTGTCTTTATTATTAGTATTTCGACTTGTAAAATATTAAGTAAAAAAGGCTTTACCCCCTCCTCTTATCCTTACGTTTACCCTTACCTTTACCCTAAATGGCCCTTTACCGTCTTGCTCGTGTGCTTCTTTGTCAGCTTTAATATAAGATACCTACTTAATTTAAATAAAATCGTTACACAATATTATCAAACAACCGACCGTGATCATCGCGATCATGAAACTTCAGCATTTTATAAAAATGGTCTCTGATACTGATACTTTTTCGTATTTGATTAAACTTATCGACTCATTGCATATATTTCCGTACTCATAAAGATGAACCGCCCATGCCGGTATAAGATAATTATACATGAATTAACAGCGACACGTTCCTGTAACAAGATCCCGCATCCAATTTGAGGAATGTCCAGCAAAAAATGCTTCATCAATCACATTACTGGTGAAGCGCGGCTGAAGGTAACGGGAAACAAAGATTATGAAGATGACAAGCGATGACATGTTCCTTATTAAGCGATGCATTTAACATTAGCATAAAGCTTAGAATCCATTATAAGCTTTTTGTTTATGAATACCTACCTAGAATAAATTTTGATTTTGTCTAATAAATTGCCAGTCGTAATCATATTTTACTATACCAAAATTGACGACACCATGGCCCATGGCATGTCGACGCCCCTGGTCGTATCCCAAATTTGTTTTTTTAGTTCCAGGATAAGCTTTTGTTGGTTTTTGTCTCTTTCAAAATTATAATTAAGTTATCATAATCAGCTCGCAAATTGTTTAACTGCCTCATTGCGAAGATCGAGTCAAGGGCTTTCGTTATTATAATTTTCAAATAAGCAGGCAGGCAGGCAGGCTACAGGTAGGTAAATAAGCCGGTGCCCAGTTACGGTTCCCGATTCGTTCGGGATGGTTCCCGACAGACGCGCTGGACAAGAAGCGGGGAAACTTTTTATCTGGATATCTGACACTAAAATTAAATTGGTACTTCAAAACATTGCGCAGTTGATAAATAGAGGGAGTAAGATAAATAATATTAACCAGACAGTTAACGAACGGTGGTGCATATTTCGCACGCTCAGTGGAAAAAAGGCATAAGATTAAAATTGCAATTTTACAGGAGAGCAAAAAAACTGTTAAAATATCAGTAAGTACCTACTCTAAGGAATTTACATAACGATTTCTTGCACAAAACCGTCAAGATTAATGATAGTTTGAAAAAAATTGAGCAAAAACCCCCTTTCCAATCATATTAATAACTAAAATTCAACGTAAGATGACTTATGCTTTTTTTCCAATGAGGGTGCGATTTATCATCATGTTATCGTCTGCTCTCGTCACCATGATTACGCTATGTTAAAAATAATAACATTAATTTAATATCCGTATGGCTATAAAATACAACATTCATTTCGTACGGAAGCCGAGTGCAGCCTCTAAATCGTGAACACCGCGATACGATCTCTGAATATCGATTGATCGAAGACCACACCGACTGCGCCATCCGACCCAGTCACGATTCAATAATAGCTTAGGAACCTATTCCTAATGTCATAATAACAATGATGGCATTTGCTCGTGTTGTACATTTAGATTTAAAAGATACGCATGTGTGTAGTTGAAGTTGTACAGAATTGCTAAGAAGTTTGAATCAATTCGTTTACCTTAAGTAAGGACCTAGAAAGATGTCTACATCTACATTTGTAGGGTACATCCTACATCTATTTTATTCGTAGCTCACAGAATTCAACTGTTCTTTATTTATGTTTTAAATATATATACGACCAGTGTGTACGTTAGTACCTAGATTCATTTACTGTACACGAAACTTAATAAAAGTTTGAAGTATGTATTTACTGAATGACAGGAAAAAAACTTATATGAAGCTCTGTAGCTCTCTATACAACCAAAGTACAATCAATACAAAGTCTTCAAAAACCCCTGGATTTATAGCGCTATGAAAATGCATATGAGTATAAAGAGTATTTATGATAGATAAAAAAGACGGCCGTGTTAAAATCAAAACATCGCCGAGGGCAACCAATAGTGAAAGGAAAGGAAACAAGCAACTTACCAATGTGATTATTTCCTAGAGATTTCTATAACCAACGTTGCTGTTTATTTATCTTATTACTTCATCAGCTACTTCCTTAGGTAATTTTATTAAACACGTACTTATAGGAAGATATATTGCTTAGCTTTAAAGCTTTTAATATTCCCGGTAGAGATGTCCATCATGGCTTAATAGCCTTGTCCTCATAATTGAGATCTTGAGCATACTCTGTAAATATTGGTGGAGACATTAGTGGCCAACCCAAGTGTCAGCAGATTAAATGCTGGTGAAAAACTTAGCGATTGGTACATAACAGCAACATTCGGGCCCGACGGCGTCACTTGCCCTGGTAAGCTCGGAAGTGCTCAAGATTTCTTTCACAATGCAGCTCCAGTAGCAAGCTTAGCTGAAAAAAGGTTCAGAACAACGATTGTCAAAATTCGTACCCTCAGTGAAAAAAAGGCATAAGATGAAAATTGCAATTTTACAGAAAAAACTGTTAAAATATCAGTAAGTAGTTAAAGGAATTTACATTACTATTTCTTGCACCAAAACCATCAAGATTAATGATAAAAATTTGAAAAAAAATTGAGCATAATTGCAGCTTTTGTCCTTTTTTCTAACCATATTAATAAAATTAAAATTCAAAGTAATACCTACGAATTATGCGTTTTTTCCACTGAGGGTGCGAGATGACCCAACCACCAGGATTTGTTATCGTCGCTTTATAGAGATGCAATAAAGCACTGGAGATTTGGCTCGATAGTCAGTTCTTTTTTTGTCTCCCTTTTCTCTCTTAGTTGTCAACGAATCCATGACACCTTTGATGTTGCTAATGTCGCTGGGCGACATCGTCCACATACCATCAGGTGGATCGTCAGTTCGTTTATCAGCTAATTACCTACATTAAAAAAAGATGTTCGTCACTCATGCTGACTTTTACTCTCCCTCAGTAAAATTAATGAAGCTTCGTACACTCCATAATGATTATAATATTATAAATAGTATCTAATTCTACAAAACAAAAAACCAAGGGTTTCTATTAGGTTATCTATGAATAATAACAATGAGAATTCTATGAGAGCAATATTTAATTTTAATAATAGTTAATATTTTTATCCTTGAAACAGCTACATACATTTAGTACCTACCAAAACACGATAAAAACGTCAGTATTTTGAATATTCCCTGATAAAATCAGCAACCTTGACTCCTTGTACCATTTTCTTCGATTGCCAATGGCTCAGGTGGGTGTGAAGTTTCAATAGAATTCTTATCTTCATCTGTCTGATATAATGCAATATGAATAATTCAGTTTCCCAAATTATGCAACGCTACAAATTGAAATCGTTTCGGCTAATTTGTACTAACATAGACCCCTGCAGTGTGAGACACCTTAGACACCTCAGGAATATACATAACAAAAGCCTCAATGTCGGAGATTCGAATCGATAAACTGAGAGGTGATATTTCATACTTCTAAACTAGAAAAATAAATGAGTAGAATACAAGTGTTTCGTGGTCCGGATCACGTTTATGATACAAGTTTTCTATTTATTTTGTTATTAAAAGTCCATGTTACTTCGTTGTGTTGAGACAACAATTCTAATAAAAAAGAAGTGTGTGCGTGCAATCTTTACGCGCGATTGAAGTAAAACTTCTTTGACGTTGGTGACACGTGTTGAAACAAAATTAAACTTAATTTTACATAAATATCATATTTCTTAAGTACGTAAGTAAGTAGTAAGTACGTATTTATTAAGTAAGTAAGTTAGTACGTAGACTGTGACTTGAACATCACTTGATTTTATGTGTTTTTTTTTGCATTTAAATGTTTTGTGAATTGACTGAATTGAACGAGAAAATAAAATTATCGCATTGCTGTTTAAACTTAATACTTGCATGAAAGACCTTCTAGGTTTCGTCTAAGTTTTAATGCGATAAGAAATCGGAATCGTGCCGAAGCCACATTAGCACGCGGCGACGACGGCACGTTCCGGGCTTAGGATCTGATAGGTAATGCACCGGTGTACCGCCCGCACCGGCAGCATTACACTCCCCGGTGCTATTTCATGTTATTACAATTGCCCCGGTGTTCCCGAGCACTCCGATATCACCCGCACTGATCTTCAAACTGCCCTCCGCTATCCGATATGAACCACTGATTCCTCGAACGGCCGTTGCGTGAGACGGAAGTAGACTCATTTCGAGTCAAATAATTTTAAATGGATCGTTTCGCGCAGTAGTTTTGCTGATATCAACCGTTTTAGTAAGGTCTGCTAAATAATCTAACCATCTGTTATTGACCTTAAGGAATGTATTTGTGCGCAAATCGCACCCTCAGTGGAAAAAAGCATAAGTCGTCTTACGTTGAATTTTATTTATTAATATGATTGGAAAGAGGGACAAAAGCTGCCCAATTTTTTTCAAATTTTTATCATAACACTTGCACCATAAGTGCAAGAATTCGTAATGTAAATTCCTTTGACTACTTACTGATATTTGAACAGTTATTTTGCTCTCCTGTAAAATTACAGTTTTCATCTTATGCCTTTTTTCCACTGAAGGTGCGAAATGTGTGCGTGAAACACTTTACATGCCTACTCCCATAGTCTATACCACATATTATGTATAATAACTGCAGTATAGAATATGTCGAGATTCCATCATTCCATGTACCTATAAGTATCGGGAAACAGCAAAGTTAGAGCGCGCTGGTCTGACCATCCAGATTAAAACCCGCAATGACGCAATGGCAGAAACGCGTGCATGGTAGTAGACATAGTTCTTTAAATGTTCACCCAATTACCAGTTCACCCAAAATACTGAAAACTACGCGTTTTAAGATGTTTCAGTTGAAACATTAAAAACGAGATCGAGAAATCCTTTTTTGTAATTTCTGTACAGTCTGATAAGTACAGTCTTAAACTTTTGTGATGATGTGTGCAAGCTTCCTGTAAAGTAGAAAGTCGCAGTAGATGTTGACCGTAAGATGTCTTTATTGATACTCTTTCATAATAATGCTTGAACCAGTATATATAGTGTCTCTGCCGAACACTAGATAGATAGGTACACCCAAAATCGTAAATAAAAGCACCTCACTGAAACAAATTGTTTCTTACACCATATTTCCTTATCAACACCGCAAGCAGATATTTCTACACACAACTTAACGTTTCAATTTACCCGATGAAAGTATATTTATGAAATAACTTCATTCCCGCTGTCAATATTAATATCTTAATGCAAAACTAACAAGTGTGCCTAAGCCGCGTTGGATGCAATCGAACGGCGGTTAATATGAGAATTTACGAGCGTGGTTAGCAAGTAGCAACGTCCCTCTGCCTCTAATGTCTATAAGCCGCTAACACAACCGGTGATTAATTAATTCCACACATACAAGGACATCTTTATGTGTCCGCGGATAACGGTCAAGAGGTAATAAGTAGCAGGATTCGCGGACTGTCTGTTATGAGTGTCAGCAAGGTGTTAACGGTTAATTCTTTCCTGAGGCACGACGTTTTGAATACATCGCACCCTCGGCCTCAGTGGAAAAAACTTAAGTCGTGTCGTGTTACTTTAAATTTTAGTTATTAATATGATTGAAAAGAGGGACAAGAGCTGCAGTGCCGGATTTATATTTTTTATGAGTGTAGGCCATTGAAGTATTATTACTAGCGGTGTAGGCCAATTAATTTTCGCCGCCCCCTGTACCTTTCTATAATAATAATTTTCCATTCATAGTAAGGAAGGCACTTAGAAAGAGCGTAAAAAAAAACAAAAGTTACAATTTTTTGCGACACTTCTTAATAGCAAAATCATCTTTAACATATCATCTGAAATCTGCCGCCCCTAGGCCGCAGCCTGTACGGCTTATTGACAAATCCAGGACTGTGCATATGCTCAATTTTTTTTCAAATTTTTATCATTAATCTTGACAATTTTTTGCAAGAAATCGTAATGTAAATTCCTTTGACTACTTATCTACTGATAATATTTTAACAGTTTTTTGCTCTCTTGTAAAATTGCAATTTTCGTCTTATGCCTTTTTTCCACTGAGGATACGAAATTTAGTAGATACATCAATTTTAAATATTAATATTTAAACATGGTTTAAACATTGGTATATTTATACTATGTGGATGTGGTAAGTACCATGATCCAGACCATATTCTAATTTCCTACAGTAGGTAAATGTTTTCTTTTTATATGCGAGCTTACAGTGCCACCATCCCCGGCCGCCTATAATAAACCTAATAAACCGTCTGTAATAAACCTAGAATATCGAATAAGACTAGGATGGACTGTAGTCAGTTCATAGGTCTTATTAATATTATTCGATAAGACTTATAAGTAAGGGGCTGTGGAAGTATATACTATAAAATACTCCTGATAAATAGGTATATTGATCTGTGAATATAATATTAATGGTCTACTTAGTAATCATTAATATGTAGGTATCCCACTCGAGATTGGTCACGTGCGTTGCTGTCCTGAGGGTCGACGCCTCTTGTATATGTGTAGCCGGCAACCAACAAGAATAGTAAGCTCCTGCATACATTAGCTGAAAGCTTAGCGCGTCGCATTTGCTATCGCAATTCGAATACAACTGTTACAAACTTGCTCTCCAAAGAATTCCTTGGAAGAAAGAAGTCTTACATAGTATACTCGTAAGAAAAATTAACACCGGAGTAATTGACCGCCAAAACCTATCACTTATAAGCAGTCAAAACATTATACCTGCTGACCTCAAAACTCAAACAATAGCCTGCGCAGACGCGGACTGCGAATGTTCGAGGTAAAAATTTTGTCCCCGACGCTTACGTGTTTAAAAATCCGTGTAAAAAAATAATAATATTTTTTAAAGAAAATTAAATACCTATAATAGAAGACCTTATATAATGTAATCGAATACCTATATCAATTTTGACGACCCCGTGGCGTCAAAATCCTGGGTTCAATTCCCAGCGAGGCACAAATTTGAATGATGAGTTTGAATTTCTGTTTCGGTCTGAGTTTGTTTGTTCTTGTCTTTGTGTATTGTCCATGGCACCCGTGATTCAAGATTTTTAGCCGTATTGGGGCGGCTTAGAATACTAACCCCAATCCCTCGCCGGAAGGGTGTCGTAAAAGGCGACTAAATCCGGCCCGCTGGTGGTAGGGCCCTCGGAGGGATTATATTAGTAGTATTGATTTCAATTGTTAATTAATACCATTATTAGTAAGTATTATTATTTCTCCAGGGGTTCGCCTGGATAGCTACCACCCTCGAGCATGAGTCAGCCGCCAAACGACTCGTCGTGTTCCGGCTGGGGGCTTGAGAGCCATTTCTTTCTTTCTTTTTCTTCTTTCTTTCTTGGCCGGCAACGCATCAGTGATGCCTTTGTGTAGCGTTTATTTATTTATTTTCCACCTTTAAGTTGATTTCTGTACATACCTAATCAAAGGGAAAATGTTTTAACTTGCAATAGTTACGCAAGATTAGGTAGCATTACCTGGGAATCCTAGTATTACAGGTGGAATAGAAGAAATTCGTTTTTGATTCATTGTTGAAATTGCATCCATTGTTGTAAATTGACCTAGGGCCATTTTGCTATAAGATGGGCATGGATAATAGCACCATTACACCGCGTAAATTTCTGTAATGGCGATACAATTTGCCGCAGTCGGCGCCGGCGTCGCGTCGGGGCTGTAATATGCAGGTAGTTCCTAATACGTACATAATGATGTAGGCAGGTGGGTAAGTATATGATATAAAGATAAATAAGATGCTCAAAGGTCTCAATATACATCATGCCATAGCTATGTAAGGAAGTATTATAGATATATAATATTATATAATAATAAATAGGATTTCAACGTACATCACACAGAGTACATCATGTTACCAACCCATACCCGTTATACATGTACCCAACTAGTCGACAAACAAACTGACGATTCTCCTGATGGTACCAAGTGGCCACCCATGCAAAGGTATGACCCAAGAGTTGCTGACCAAGAAAGAAGAGACAAAGAAAGAAAAAACTAGCTCCCAAGCCCGTCGGTTCATCTGTTCGTTTGTTGGCTATTTACAAAATAAAAAAAACCGGCCAATTGCGTGTCAACTGTCAGGCCACGCCTAGTGTAGGGTTCCGAAGTTATAAGTTTATCGACTATTACTCATTATAAGCTAACATAGCCGTGATAGTTTTCCTTGTAAATTCATCATTTATAATCTATTTTTGTGATTTTTTTCTTCTTAGTCCATCTCCAACCGTTTAACTGACAGGGGGGCTCTTGACTTTATGCAAAATTGGCAATTTAAAGCAGAATAATATTTCGCAAACGGGGCCCTGAATTTAGAAACGGTTTTAGCAGACCCATAATATTTTCGAAAAGCCTTCTCAACGATACCCCTCACTATGGGGTACAAAACGTAAAAAAATCCATCTCCAAAGAAATATTTATCAATATTTTATTTTACGATTTTGGAGTTTTTATAATAGGTTTAGTGGAGTTTCTAACATATTTTTAAGATAAAAAAAGCTGTTATGGATTTGTCTCGCTCGTGGTGTATTATCATCAACAAAGACAAAACATTGAACTATAATGTCATAGAACAGACATCTCGAACAAAATGTGTCCCGCCCGAGAGGTTCGATTTTCAAAATTGAGCCCCGGTTCTCCTTTCAAAATCGAACGAATCCATTGAAGATTGAAGCCACGTGGCGCCAATGCATTGGGACATTTGGGACATACATGGTGTTCGCGGTGTCGGTTCTATACTATACGCTAGTAATAATACTACAATGGACAAAAACTATATTTTAACGATTCATAGATATAGTATTCATCTATGTAACGATTGTATTCTTGGAAATGGAAATTTTTAATCTGTTCTTATTTGACAATGACATTTGATAATAAAGAAAACAAACACATGACGTCTTATGTCATGTACATTTATTATCAGTTGTGATAATATTTCCGAATTTTCCGATTAAACGAATTGTTAATTCTCATCATATTTTGTGTTTTGGAACCCGCGAGTTAATATGGGAAATTGGAAACTGGAAGTAGGAAGGATGGCAATGTATACCTCCTTTCCGGTAGTACTTTTCTTCTGGTTCAATCAACCGACTTATTTCGAGGAATGGGTTACCAATACTAAAAGGCAAATATATCCTCCAGAAAACAAGCAGGACAGAGAAGACATTAAAAAATTGATACAAGAGATGAGGAAGAAACAAGTCCAAGCTTTAGAAGGAGAGTAAAATAAAACATACATTTTGTTGTAACTGTGTCATGTAAATAAATGTTAAAATTATAAAAATAAAACTTTAGTCCATAATAGCATTGCTTCTATGGTTTTACATTTCTAAACCTTTTAAAGCATTCTACTCAAACTTTCAACATTTTTAAGTAAACCTAACCTATAAAACATTACCTATTTTTATTTAATTATATCAACATACATAATATATTTGAACTATTCTCGTCACATAATTGCATAATAACAAATATTTTACAAATAACAACATCACATTTAGTTGCTACAACTTTAGTCTACCTTTATCGTTTTACTTCTAGTGTAGTAACTCAAAACTAGTCCTATGAAAGAAGAACTTAAGGAAGCATATATAACATAAGGTACTCCAATATAGTGGCCAATCAGCCCTGTGACCATGGGTGCTACAACACCAGCCATTGATCTGACACTGTTTGATGCACCAATGAGAGTGCCGCGGTGATCACCATCACTTCTTTTCAGTACCATCTCTAACGTAACTAACCTAGCTACAGCATTGCTGATAGCCAACGGAATCAACCACACTATATAAATATACAAGTTAAATGAGCATATAAGACCAAGTAATGATAAACTCGAGAGTACGAATACATGGCAATTCCTCAAACTATAATCTTTATCTTTGCTGTAAAAACTATTAATAAATCCTATAAAAAAACATGATACAGATCCTATGATACCTTGGAATGAAATAACATAACCCACATATTTGGGAGAAAGGTCAAACTGAGTTTTTAAATACAAGGCATAGTTAGAATAATATACACCCATAGCAAAACCAACCAGTGCCTTGAAGATGAACACATCCCAATATTTGTTCCACTTCACCTTAGAGAGCTGCACAAAAGACTGCTTACTACTGGTAAGGACTACATGCCAAATATCAGTATTTGGTGGTGTAGTTTTTTTATCCTTTTCGGGCGTTTTATTTGTTTTTGGCAGTAAGTAAACCAGACCTGGGAAAAAGAAAAAAATTACCTTATCTAAGTTATCCATAATAGCACATTGGAATGATATTTATATGAGAAGTATAATACTATAATTGTAATGAAGATACATAAAAAACAAGAATTTTATTAGTTTTATAAACTGATGAAATTCATGGAAGACACTTCTAGTTCTTTGTGACGCAGAAAGTATTTCTAAATGAATGAAATAGGTTTAAATATTATATTATCATTAATATATTTGAATTAAATTCAGTAAATTTGGTTTAAAAGGAACTGAGACTAGTAATTGTAGGGATATGGCTAAAAGGACTCATTTCTTTTTCCTAAATTTAGTTAGATAATTATAGTCAGTTAAATAGAGTAGGTATCTGAATTTAGTAAAATAAAATAAGCCTATAAATACTCAAACACTTGATATTTCACTCTTTTTCTTTGATATTTAAGTGGCACTTAGCACACATTAATTAAATTTTATATTTGCTATTTACCTGCATTTAAAGCAAAAAATATGCCAACAATTATTGCAATATAGATGAAACCATGTTCCGGATAGTCTTCAGCTATATGGCCTCCGAGAACCGGCCCTAGTGTTATACCAGCACTAGATATGGCTGCCATCCTGCCATATATTTCAGATTGCCTTTTCTCATTTCTTTCATAATCTGGCACTAGTGCTTTTGTTAACAGCTGAGTCTGTTTGAATACACCTGAAAACATAAACTTAAAATATTTATAAAGGTACAAAAACTAGCAGATTGTATACAGCAAGTGTTACATGCAATAATTTATGTTAAGCTTTTGATAAGTACTATTTACCTAAAACCGCTCTTAAGATTAAAATAAAAATGACAGAGGATGTCAGCCCCAATAATGAATAAGAAATACTACATAACAGTAATGTTACAATTAGTATTTTTCTCCTGCCTTTTATATCACTTAGGCTACCCTGTAAAAAAACATTATAAGTAAGCCATATGGACAAAACTTTTTAAAACAGAAATACTTATTAACTGTAATATCAACATAATATTTTTTATACCAAAAACTTACAATGAATGGACCTGAACCTAACTGAAAACCAGCATAGATAGACCCGAGCAGCCCTACATAAATATGATTTGCTCCCATATGTCGCACATGACTTGGTATCAAAGGAATTATCAACCCAACTGAAAATAGATCCTGAAACAAAGATTACAATAAGAATATTCCATTAAGATTTAGGTAATTCAATTTATAAAATGCACAAAATTCCAAATCAAGTTTAAATTGTCTACAAACCACAAATGCAATAAACTGCAAAAGATATATAGGATAAGCCATTCTATTTACTGTATCTTCCTTGTCTCATAAAGTTCGTCCGGTATTTTATCAATGCCGTAAGATTTAACACTGCCAGTTTTCAATGTATTGAAGTGGTCACGAATGAATTATCATCTCTTTACCATTTAAAGACGATTGCGCTGACATCCTTACTATCAATAAAATTCAGTCAAACCAATTTTTTAACTATATTTAAACACGTGTAAATGACGTTATTAATTAATATTATCACAGATCGTTATCAAATTATTTATCAATGGCACTTATCTAATGTCAAATGTCAAGTACAGCTGTCAAGGCCATAGATATAATATTTTTATAGATGTGACCTAATGTCAAAGATAACAATAATAATAAGTAATATGTAATAGTTTAAAAGACGAAATAATAAACATAATGGCGTCCTTGTCTAACGTATGAAATAAAAACAATCCAATTTTATACGCAACAGTTTTGCTTTCTCTGGCAAATATTGTCATGAAGTTAGGCGCGTGTAGGAACAAAACCGCCATGTTTTGTAACGTAGGTATGCACGTTTTTTTGTAGGTAGGGCCGCTCCTCTTATACCTCAATGGTTTATCATGTCACGACATAGATATATGAATTACATAGATTTGGTGTAATGTCATATAGATACTTAGTTATGGAATAGATTAAAAGACGAAATAATAAACATAATGGTGTCCTTGTCTAACGTATGAAATATAGCGTAAGAAAACAATCCAACTCTATACCGTAATAGTATCGCTATACTGTCAAATTTTTCATGACGTCAGACGTGTGCCGTGTTCGCTATTTTGTTTTATCTCTTTACTACAGTGTAAATTATGACTTATTACCAAGGTACTAAGGTACTAACTACTAAAACCCTCTTTGACAAAGGAATGTCAATGTCACCTCAAATTGGACCATTAGTAGGAACAAAACCGCCATGTTTTGTTGCGTAGGTATGCACGTTTTTTTCGTAGGTAGGGCCGCTCCTGGTACTCCAAGTGTCACGACAGTTGTCAACTTGTAATACTTGTCATTGTCATGTCAGTCAATGTCACATGTCATTTGGTTAAG